>LBNU01007200.1:47999-62737 GCA_014162995.1 Artemisia annua
TCAACGTGATAATACTTACACCATATAACGTGCACTTATTGTGGACATAGGATATCGTGAGGAGTGCCTGAGAAGCTTAGGATTTGATCTCCGATGAAGATTATCCGCGATTAGTGAGACTATAGGTTCTTTCTACCTATGCGTATACTTTGCCTTCGTTCGTTAGATATATGGATAAGTTTGAACTCTCGTTTTGCACTCTATTGACCTCTGTATATCCGTTACAAATCTTAGGCTCATGGTATAGCTCTCTACTGTTTGATACAGTTATTCGATCTAAAATTTTGTTTGTATTCCTTGTGTTATTACCGAGGAGATTTCACCTACCATCCTTTATATGTTGCATTGGCCTTTTGACCAGATTCAACCTGATTTGTCTCATTTTGAGGAATCCGAAACCACCTTGTCTAGATCGAGTCATGAGAAACTATTTTGTTTTTGAAGATTCTTTTGGAAAAACCTACCCGAGCGTGAGGATAATTGTGACGATCTTTTGCGATTTGCTACGACTCCGTCTAACTTTGCGACTTCAAATTTCAAGGACGAAATTTTTCTTTTAGAGGGGAAGAGATGTAAAACCTAAATTTTGAAACGTGCAAAATTACCAAAATACCCTTGTACTTTAAAATTTTCAATAACACTTAAATAAATACAAAATAAATCCCAAACACTTTGAAATTAGCAACATATGATCTACACTATTTTTGCATGAACATTTTAACAATTCTAACTGACCTAAAAATGTGTGCCACGCCTAAATAATTAAATATAGGCCGAATGGTATTTTAAGTTGTGTACATTTTGTTTAAAATTAAAAGATAATCTCAAATAATTATGGTAACTTGGAAAATCAGAGATTTGGTCATCCCATATCACACTTGGCCGAAACTACCTCCCCCATATTCCCTATAATTATCTCCCATTATTTTGTTTCCCATTTCAAAAGTTAAAAAAAAAAAAAAAAAAAAAAAAAAAAACCTAAACACCTCAAAAATACCACCGGCGGCTCACTAATTTTCCAAGGCTTGTGAGCATTTTTCTGGGACATATTAGAAGGCTAAGAACACGGGAAAAATAGTGGTGAAGGCTGTGGGTGATCGGATCAAGCATTGAAGTTTTGTTTGTATCGTTAAATCTAGCCAAGAAAGGGAAAATTGTTTTTTCTTGTTCAAATTGTTCCTAACCACCAAGGGTAATTTTATACAACTCTTTTCATCTCATATAATCTGTATAAACATTGGAAATCAAACCATGCATGCTATATTGATCGCTTGAATTAAAATAAGTTTAAAAACTCTAAAAACAATAAAATTTGTACGACCTGAATACAATTAGGGGCACTCGACACAATTTTTCTACCATGTATCTATGATTATATGACTCTAATAAAATGGGTTCTTGTGTATTTGAAGCCTAGAATAATTGTTTGAAGTTATTTTATTTTTACCGATTAGAAAATAAAGAAATAAAAAGAGGATCGAATGGATTAGTGTTTAATGATGTCTTGAATAATGATTCAATTATTGGATAAATTAGGGTTAAGGTTTGTTTGATTTATTTTGTAACCGGTTGGATTTAAAATAATAGAAGGGTGAATTTGTAATTATTTGAACATGATGGTTATTTTTGTAGATGGTATAAGACCAGGGGTAATTTGTATAAAATATTATATGAGGGTGTAATGTGTAAAATTTGTAATTAAAAGGTTTATTTAGTAAATTAAATAAATTAAGGGTACGAATTATAATTAATTAAACTTGGAGGGTTTGTTTTGAGAATTATGAAAATATGAAGGTTAATTCGTATATAATTTATTTGAGGGGCTAAAAATGTAAGTTTGGTAATTAAAAGGATTTATTTGTAATTTCTATAATTAAAAGGTAAAAATTGTATTTATTTTAAATTAAGGGGTTAAACTTGTAAATTATGAAAGTTAAGGGCTGATTCGTATGAATATGATATTAAAGGGTTGAATGTGTAATTTTGGATAAATAGTGGCTTAATTTGTTAATATGAATTTAATATGGAAATAATTGTAAATTAATTATATAAAAGGACTAAAATTGTAATTACTATATTTAGAGGGTTTAAATTGTAACTTTTGTAACCTTGAAGGATTGATTGGTAAATATGGCAAACTTATGAATTATTTGGACAAAATATGAAAACTTGTAATATTTACACTTTAGACCTTTAACTATGACATAATTGCATTTGAAACCCTAAAATATGAAAAGTGATCTATTAAACCCTAAGATCATTATGACTTATCAAAATGAACCCTAATTCCATAATAATGTTTAATAAATGACTTAACTTGCATTATAATATTAAATCTTTCTAATTATGGAAACCTGCTAAATAAGGAAACTTTCTAAAAATGGAAACTTACTAATTTTGGAAACCTGCTAAAAATAGAAAGTTACTTAAAATGAGTAAACTTACTTAAAGTGAAAACCTACCTAAATGGAAGGTTGCTAAATTTGGATAGTTACTTAAAATGGAAAGATACCCTAAAAGGGAGTAATCTGATTTGAAATAAACTAGTAAATAATTCTCGGCTTCTAATTCTTCTAGGTTCAGTGAAGAAGTAGTGATTTCTATTTCTCTTTGATCCTTTCTCTTATTTGCTTTGTCATCTGGTTGAGGTACAGATATTCTGACCTTTCAGTAAGGTTTCTCTTGACTAATGATCTGTTTCCCTACCACTACTATGATCTTTGACCTTGGTACATCTGACATCTTTGGTTCACTGATAAATATATTTGCATGAAAACACTTTTCAAAACATAACTTGGTAATATGGGACAAAACTATTTGAAAAAATTTCTGTAAATATGATACCATACCAGTTTCTAAATGGAGGTCTAAATAACCTTTGTCAAAAATGTTTTAAGGAAATACTTTTACGATAACCATGTTTTAAAATGAATTGCAAAGTTTTCCAAATCAGTTTCTTATAACATTTTCACACTTGTAAACCTTGAACCATTGATACGAACCTTTGCTTGTTTAGGATTCCCTATGCCACTGCTATGATACCCTTTTTCTTTTTGAACCTGTATTATGTGGGCCATCTGATATGAACCTTTTGACTTACCTTTGACCTATTCAGTATGATTCAATTATTGGATAAATTAGGGTTAAGGTTTGTTTGATTTATTTTGTAACCGGTTGGATTTAAAATAATAGAAAGGTGAATTTGTAATTATTTGAACATGATGGTTATTTTTGTAGATGGTATAAGACAAGGGGTAATTTGTATAAAATATTATATGAGGGTGTAATGTGTAAAATTTGTAATTAAAAGGTTTATTTAGTAAATTAAATAAATTAAGGGTATGAATTGTAATTAATTAAACTTGGAGGGTTTGTTTTGAGAATTATGAAAATATGAAGGTGAATTCGTATATAATTTATTTGAGGGGCTAAAAATGTAAGTTTGGTAATTAAAAGGATTTATTTGTAATTTCTATAATTAAAAGGAAAAAATTGTATTTATTTTAAATTAAGGGGTTAAACTTGTAAATTATGAAAGTTAAGGGCTGATTCATATGAATATGATATTAAAGGGTTGAATGTGTAATTTTGGATAAATAGTGGCTTAATTTGTTAATATGAATTTAATATGGAAATAATTGTAAATTAATTATATATAAGGACTAAAATTGTAATTACTATATTTAGAGGGTTTAAATTGTAACTTTTGTAACCTTGAAGGATTGATTGGTAAATATGGCAAACTTATGAATTATTTGGACAAAATATGAAAACTTGTAATATTTACACTTTAGACCTTTAACTATGGCATAATTGCATTTGAAAACCTAAAATATGAAAAGTGATCTATTAAACCCTAAGATCATTATGACTTATCAAAATGAACCCTAATTCCATAATAATGTTTAATAAATGACTTAACTTGCATTATAATATTAAATCTTTCTAATTATGGAAACCTGCTAAATAAGAAAACTTTCTAAAAATGGAAACTTACTAATTTTGGAAACCTGCTAAAAATAGAAAGTTACTTAAAATGAGTAAACTTACTTAAAGTGGAAACCTACCTAAATGGAAGGTTGCTAAATTTGGAAAGTTACTTAAAATGGAAAGATAACCTAAAAGGGAGTAATCTGATTTGAAATAAACTAGTAAATAATTCTCGGCTTCTAATTCTTCTAGGTTCAGTGAAGAAGTAGTGATTTCTATTTCTCTTTGATCCTTTCTCTTATCTGCTTTGTCATCTGGTTGAGGTACAGATATTCTGACCTTTCAGTAAGGTTTCTCTTGACTAATGATCCGTTTCCCTACCACTACTATTATCTTTGACCTTGGTAAATCTGACATCTTTGGTTTACAGATGTTATGTTTTGTATGAAAACCCTTTTCAAAACATAACTTGGTAATATGGGACAAAACTATTTGAAAAGATTTCTGTAAATATGATACCATACCAGTTTCTAAATGGAGATCTAAATAACCTTTGTCAAAAATGTTTTAAGGAAATACTTTTACGATAACCATGTTTTAAAATGAATTGCAAAGTTTTCCAAATCAGTTCTTATAACATTTTCACACTTGTAAACCTTGAACCATTGATACGAACCTTTGCTTGTTTAGGATTCCCTATGCCACTGCTATGATACCCTTTTTCTTTTTGAACCTGTATTATATGGACCATCTGATATGAACCTTTTGACTTACCTTTGACCTATTCAGTATGAGACCCGGGCTATCACTAGGCATGGGGGTTCCATGTCCATAGCATTGATGCACCGATGTTATGACTCCAGTGTGGTCGAGTGATTTTCCACACCATCCCTTTTGTTATATAATATGCGCGCTTTATGATTATTATGGCCAAACTAATTTCTGTGGGGGCATATGGGTGCATCCTAGATCTATTATATGATATATGTTATTGTTATCTGTTATCTGGTGATTGATGTTCCGTGCATGCACGTCCTTCACAACCCATTGAGGTAACCCCTCTAATTACATTTGATATTCTGAGGTCTCGCCTCTGGATTTCATATGAGGCTACATATGGTATGGTTTGATCTGATCGGGGCACGTGGTTGAAATACTGAATAAACCTTAACCTTTACATTTACCTTTACATTACATTCATATTATACCTTTTGATACTTATCCAATGCAACATATTCTGTTTTCTCGTTTTTGTTTCATATTGCTTTGTTGTTATATCTGTTCACTGAGCTTTTTAAGCTTAGCCGCATTTCTTTTACCACGGCAGGTTAGAAAGAAGCTGGGTTATGGGTGAAGAGTGCAAGTAGAAGCTCCTAGAGAAGATTATACTTTGATAGTCGCCATGGACTATAGTAGATTTGAAGATACTTTATTTTAGTCATTTTGTACTTTAGTTTTGATATTGTATTTTCTTTGACTTAGAATTCGTTTGTAACCTTTGTATTCATTGTATTATTAAAGTATTAAGCTTGTGTTTTGCTCTGTTTGACACCATGAATGTGATATCTTAGCCGTTGTCAGGTTGGGGTGTTACACAAAAACTTTTTCATAGTCTATGCCTTCTTCTTGAGTATAACCATGTGCAACCAGCCTTGCTTTGTTCCTAATCACTATGCCTCTCTCATCCTTTTTGTTCCTAAAGACCCATTTTGTTCCAATGGCCTTCTTACCCTTAGGTAAATCCACCAGTATCTAAATCTTTTGTAGCTTAAACTGTAGAAGCTCTTCCTGCATAGCCTCCACGCAGCTTGAATCTTGTAATGCTTTAAGAGCATTCTTGGGTTCTACTTGTGATAGGAAACAAACAAACAGACATGTATGAAGATCTTCATGAGTTTTCTCTTCTTAAATAGCACTGACAAAACCTTGTTCATTTGTCATTCTCCTTGTTTGTACACCAAACTGCACATCACCAATCACATGATCAAGTGAATGATCTTATGGATTCTTGTATGTGGAGTTGAAGGAACTGGAAATGAGGTAGCAATATTGTTCATATCTACTTCCATTCCATAATCAAGGAGATCATCATGTGTGGCTGCAAATGGAACAGTAGTAACTGTTAGACTAACAGTATTAACTGTTGGACTAACAGTACTAACATTGGGCTCAGTAGTATTAACATCATGAACATTGTCTGCAGGCTTCTCTTGATCATCAACTCCACTTTCTTTACTGACACCTTCATCATCCTTCTCTCCAGCATCACTAGAAGATTTTGGTTCATCATTGCTAACATTCTCTGAACAAGAATTAAAAAGTGAACCATCTTTCCATATTGGCATCAAAATGTGATCTTGGCTAGACCCTGTCTCCATGGTAGATACACCTGCATCAACACTATCTTTTGAACCTGCAAAATCATTAGAGTTTGTACCTGCAACAACTGATACATAATTCATTAATTCTGTTAGCATATCAATATCAGTCTTTATTTATTTATTTATTTATTTATTTATTTTTCTTTATTTTTTTTAATAAAATGAGAAACTGAGATTTATGACTTAGCATATAGGAAAATATTAGTAACGAAAATTTCTCTAAGCTCATAATGAAAGATAAAATATTAGCCAAAATAAACATTCGTCAAAATAGAAATATTACGGATAATTAATCTGACACAAAATTAGATAGATTACAACCAAAATTTTAACAAATTACAAGAAATCAATAGTTTGAAAGGTTGCGTTATTTTCCCAAAATCATAAATACTGTTTCAATGAATTCAATAAGCCAACTTCGTCTTGATGTTTGTTTTGATGATTTATTTTTGTTCAAACATTAATTGTTATTGATTCACCTAAAAATGATTGTTGATCAGCATCGAATTTGCACTAAAATCTAATTCTCTTAACACTAGCAGGGTACCCGCGCGATGCGGCGGCGGGTACCCTGTGACTATATTTTCTGACAACGTGATATTATGTGGCCATACTTTTATTAAATAATTAATTTATAAATAACAATAACTTTAGTTAAGACAGTGATATAATTCTATCTCATGTTAACAGTAGTTACCATAAACAAAATCTTGATTCTTTCCTTCATCACAATCATCCTTCGTCAATAAATTTTGTTGTTGTTATTAAGCTGAAAAAGTAAGCAAAGGCCGAAATATACTATGCAAAATATTTGAATCCGCGCGTTGCTGCAGGAAGTTTTGCGTTTTCATACAAAATATTAACACATATTGAAAACCTGTTTGATTCGGTATGCGCGACCTGGTTCTAATTGACTTCAATCACAGTAAACGCGTGCACTATTCCTTTATCGATCACGCATAACTTAGAAAGCACAGAACAAATCGAATTTGCAAAATAAATTGACTTTGAGCAAGTTATGCGTATTTACATTCGTTATTATTGGAAAAATTATTTCGAGAACAATGGTGGAAGTTTCATAATGTTTCGAGTCCGTTCTAGTCCCTCCACCCTATTTTTAATAATAACCTTTGAGTTTTTATTGTACACATTTGGTCCCTCAAATTTTTATAAAACCAATTTCTTGTCGCCAACCATTGTACCAAAATGCACACAATGTATTAAAAATATATTTGATATTCTCTATATATACTAAAACCGTTGATGCTTATAATAAAAAAGGATTTTTTTTAGGCCTTGCAGTGGGTTGATATTGATCTTTTGCTATTCAGTTCACGTGGCCCTTTTTTTTATTTTATTGGTTTTCTTTTGTAGTACCCGGTAGAGGTTTACATAACCTGTCATTCATACCACCCAGATACCAAAACCTTCAAAGATATAATTAACCACATAACTCTGTAGCAAATTGCTAAATTACACAATTACCAATACTACAAAAAACAAGTAACACATATCTGTAGTCACATGGTAGTCCATGCCGTTAACGATGAGTGTTCGCCCCAGACATCTGCAACGCCTCAAACTCACCAGCTCTACCACTGAGCTTGAAATCAAAATAGCGATAATAACAAATACAAAACAGCCCAAATTGTAAATATTCTTTATCTGTAAACTACATATATCACTTAAAAACAATAACAAATGAGAAAATTACAAAATTTCCTCAAAATCACGTAAAAAAAATCATAAGAAAAAAGCCCCGCTGCAAATTACATTCCTTGTTACTAATTAATTTTACAGCCTAATATATGCCATTTTTGTAGATTCAATAAGAATTTCAAGCCCAATCTATTGCAAGCCTATTCCATGGTTTGTGATATATCATTTCAGCTTATTAATTTAGGATCCAGGAGAGCACGTTAAGTCTTAGCCCAAAAATTCGTATACAAGCCAAACCTTAATTCAATCCGTATAACATAAATGATATAACCCGATCTAAATCCAACACATGATCCGAATCCACACCAGTTATAAACCTAACATACCCTAATATTACTCATACTTACCACAACATAATCACACACAACTTTTAGTCCGCCCCCATCACTAACTTTTCTCTCTCACCTAAAACAACCCATGTCATATTCATCATCTCATCAAGTCCCATCTTCCTTGTATCTCCTGTGAACAAATCGTAAACAACACATCATAATGAAACGCAACCCTTTTGAAGAAGTTTCACTCGGTTAAGCATCAAGATCCTTGAAGGGTCTCGGGTAGGTTGATTATCATTTTGTTGGTGTATCTGTTTACAAAGAACGAATCAAAGGGAGGAAATAACATAATATGTTATTTTCCTTACTTTAATTTCGGATATAAAAAATATTGAAGCTAGGCTTTAGAAGGATCTATGATGATTTTGGTTTCGTGTGTTAGACTTTAACAGTCTTGGTATAACTTTGTATAACACGAAATGAAAACTGAGATTTCATAACTGTATTTACTTTTTCAGTTCGAGTCATTGTGATTGAGTGTTGGAGAGGTTGTGGAAGGCAGTTGTCATGTTTATTGTACACCTTTTAACATTATGCTATTCACTTTTGTACATGTATATTTTTGTCTCTCTTTAACTTCTGGGATATTCATTAAAAAGCATCATACTATCTTATTATAAGAATTGAATTTTATTTATCATGAATTTAGATATTCAGATATGGCATGGGATGAATGGCCCAATAAAGCATGGAGCAACTCTCGTTATATTGCTGGAAGGCTTGGGAAAATTTGAAGGATTTATTGTTAATTTCTTGATTAGATAATTTGTTATCTAAAGATGAAAAATAAAGTTCATTATGGAGGGTTGTACATTGTGTTTAAATGATTATAATATTGGGTGTAGGGGTGTTTTTAATGCTATTAATTAATAATTTTGAGGATTTTGGTCTGAATTTTGATTCATGCTAGTTTTTGTTGTACACAATGCTTTGGTTGTTGTAATTATGAAAATTGTTTGCTTTAAAGTGTTGTAAACATTGCATCATTTTTTGTACATCTGAATTTTTTGGAGCAAGGGTCATTCCTCTATTATAAGTAGTATAGATAAGATTCAATTTAAAATGTGCCCAAAAAACACATAAGATTCATTAAAAGAAGTGAAAAATTTGATGCACATACATGATGGAGCAAAAATTATTAAATGCATCAATATTCTCTCTCTCTCTCTCTCTCTCTCTTTATATATATATATATATATATATATATATATATATATATATATATATATATATATATATAAGTATTGTATACAACCGTACGATATATATTGATATTTCACACGAAAGTGCAGGTTTGGGTGCACAAGGAAAATCTCTAAATAGACCTCCGATTAGGGGTGTCACTAGGTCGGGTTGACTCGAACCCAATAAAGCTTACTGGGTCGAGTTAAATTGGGTTAAAAAATCTTGTTGAGTTGTTTGACCCGAACCGATAACCCGATAGTATTATCGGGCCAGGTTAAGGTTGAATTATTTATGTTATCAGATAATTCGGTAAGCCCGATAAGACCCGAAAATCAATATTCAATTTTTTAAAACTATATTCCTTTTGGCAAATAGCATATGCATATCTATTAAACGCAATATTACTTGATCAGTTAGGACATCAACTATGGTAGACTTTTTAAAAGGTTTATAAAATTGACACATCTTACATTGTCATTAATTCTTAAAACTTTTCATATTATGAACCTATTCCCTGGTTAAAACTTTTAAAATTTAATTTATAAATTGTTCCAACATAAATGATAATAAACACTTCTTGGACCTCTCCAAAATCCTAGACCTTTTCATGTCAACATGAAATGGTTCCTCACTATGGTACACAAAATCTTAGACCTATTCTTGAAACATAATAGTGGATGCTCTTAGAGAAAACCATAAAGACGATAGTCACATGAACATGGTAATGTCAAAATATTAATATCATAAAAACTTGTAACATGAATATTATGCAAATTTAGCCATGTTTCATTTTCATATATGTTATATGCAAGGTCATTACTTCCCTCGAGCCTAGCCTTTTTTTGTGAATTTTCCGAGAAGTGATGTGCAGGACGCACATCAACTGCACAAGTAGAAGTCTAGTTTGTGTGAGAACGAATGGATATAATCAATGCAATTATGCAAGGTTACCTGTTGTGGCATCATTTGGGCTAACAGAGTAGTCATTAAGATTCAAATAAGTAAACAAATAATGAGATTGTCAACATAATACTCGTTTATACGGAGTAACTTTTATGAGTATATGAAAATTGGTGTAGTGATACTTTTACCGTTTGGTTTATATATCATTATAACTTTTACTTTTTTTAAGTTACATTAATTAATCTCATATGTTGATGTTTGTAGCCGATAACCTGAACCACCCGACAACATCTCAAAAAGTAACATGCTGCATGTTTTCGAGGTGGACTTGGAGTATCTCCACTGCTGGTTCCCGGCTATGTATCTGGAATTTTAGGATCCTCCAACAGGCTTCAGGAGGACATATGAAACGACCGTCAACAAAATTTTGGATTTCATCAATGTGTGGCTGTGACCGAATTGCTGAAGTAGATGTATCACCAATAGATCTTGTTACTTGTGCGAATATTCGGTCTGTTCCCTTGGATATATACTTAAATAGATATTTAATAAGCATGCTCCATCCGCAGTACTCTACATTGATATGCGCTTCAAACTTTAAGCATAAAGAACGGTTATATGGTACAACATAGGAGTTGTCAAGCTTCATGCGGTTTTTGGTTGCAAAAATGTTTCTTTGTCTCCTACGATAACGTACATGACCTTTGTCGTCAAAGAAAGTCTCGTTGTTGTACTTCTTTGGGAAATTTTTGGTGCACTTCTCACCTTCCATACACGGTGCATTCAAGTTGGCTTTTCCACAGGGTCCATGCATCATCATCTCGGAAACAATTTTATAGGCACGTGGATCGACAACTGGATCAGGCAACTCTGCATATATATACTGGTCAACATCTTTAGCATCTTGCACTTTGGTTGATGAAGATACCCACAACAGTGTGTGGCAATGTGGTAACCCCCGTTTTTGTAACTCGATAGTGTACAAAACTGTAGAGAAAAAAACATAAAAGGCAAAAAAGTTAGGGATAAAATTATACATTGTAATGAAAGTTTAAACTGAGTAAATTGTAAAAGATAGATACCTCCAGTGACACTTCCAAATGGTTTTCTTTGTTTAAGAAATTTGACGAAGGATTTTAGCTTTTGCTCAAACACTCGGCATATCATATCTGCCCTGTCATATGTGCTTAATTTGGGAAAGTCTGCCATGTATCTCCGGATTTCAGGCCAGTTTGCATTACATGTAAAAGTTATGAAAAATTGTGGATTGCCAAGCTCACGACAAATCGCCAATGCATCCAAATAGTGGCTATACATGTATCTCGGACCGCCAGTGAATGAAGAAGGTAAAATAATTCTTGACCCAACCTCAGACCCATTATGATCACCTCTTGAGACTGCATCATATAGCCCTGATAAATATTCGCCACGAATATCATCTTGATGTGTCCTATAGAAATCCATCCTGTTCTGCTCTAGACAGCAATAAACACCAACGACATATTGCTGGAAAAGACGGTCTGTTCGAAAAAGCAAGTTATAGCTATCATGCCTTGGGTGAAATTGATATGTGTAAAACGCATTCATCGAAACCCGTCGCATCCTTTCATTTGGATCCGCTGATCGTGTCATTAGCTTTATATAAGTACTCCCCCTCAACAAATGACTACTTATTGAGGTGAAATACTTGTCTTTTGAGCAGAATTGTAGAAATCATGAAAAGTTTGTTAATTATACTCAAAAGTAAGAAGCTTTCGCTCCTTATGTGAGGATTGTAGCACTGATGCGTACTACAGGGTCCTTTAAGTACAAAGTGCAGGTTGTACACTGTTATGTGTGCACAAGCCGTAGTAATCACAAATCAATCAAAATATAATGAAAATATTGAGATGTTAATACCAGAAGCTAAGTGTCACCAGCAGGCATGGCTTCAAAGTCAGTAAATCGAGGATCAGGTCGTCTGAATGTCAAGACCGGGAATGATGGTTAAACACCGATGTAGCTTTCCAATCTCCTGATCTGCTCATGACGATACAATCTTTCTTCCACCGTATAAACAAAGTTGCGAATCATCCTTCGTGCATTCGCTTTCCACCTCGTATTTTCACCTTTGCTTAACCTCTTCTTGTCATCAAGCAATCTTTCAACTAACCCATCACGAACTCGTTTTAGTGTGTCATCACAGAACTTCTGGATCTCATCGAACCTCATGTAGCAGAGCTGATTCTTTTTGTTGAGGTAGGTGATTCCAAATGATGGTTGCTGTATAAGTGTATACTGTGACGACTCTTGAATTTCAGGAAATGTGAGTTGTGGTTTGGTTAGGTTGAGCTTGTTCTGATAACTTTCAACGCCCAGCTGAAGATCTTCCACTCTTTCATGCATAAAAACGTTATTGATATTTTTCGATATCCCTATGTTTTGACGATCACAAAATGTAAAAACATTAAACGTAAAATTAATACGTAAACAAGTATTTAGTTACAAATATCATATTATCCAACAATATCACTTAAGGTATGAATAAACAAATGTCTAATACATTTTATGATCAAAGGGATTTTTATTTAAACATTACAAAGTTTATTAAATCATATAAACATATTATATATTTTTGAAACACACTTTTGGTAATTAAAGAAAAGGTTTAATTCATAACAAATATATGAATTCAAATTTATATATATATATATATATATATATATATTTCACACGAAAGTGCAGGTTTGGGTGCACAAGAAAATGCTCTAATAGACCTGCGATTAGGGGTGTCACTAGGTCGGGTTGACTCGAACCCAATAAAGCTTACTGGGTCGAGTTAAATTGGGTTAAAAAATCTTGTTGAGTTGTTTGACCCGAACCTGATAACCCGATAGTATTATCGGGTCAGGTTAAGGTTGAGTTATTTATGTTATCAGATAATTCGGTAAGCCCAAAAATCAATATTCAATTTTTTAAAACTATATTCCTTTTGGCAAATAGCATATGCATATGTATTAAACACAATATTACTTGATCAGTTAGGACATCAACTATGGTGGACTTTTTAAAAGGTTTATAAAATTGCCGCATCTTACATTGTCATTAATTCTTAAAACTTTTCATATTATGAACCTATTCCCTGGTTAAAACTTTTAAAATTTATAAATTGTTCCAACATAAATGATAATAAACACTTCTTGGACCTCTCCAAAATCCTAGACCTTTTCATGCCAACATGAAATGGTTCCTCACTATGGTACACAAAATCTTAGACCTCTTCATAAGTTTTTAGACCTATTCTTAAAACACAATAGTGGATGCTCTTAGAGAAAACCATAAAGACGATAGGCACATGAACATGGTAATGTCAAAATATTAATATCATAAAAACTTGTAACATGAATATTATGCAAATTTAGCCATGTTTCATTTTCATATATGTTATATGCAAGGTCATTACTTCCCTCGAGCCTAGCCTTTTTTTGTGAATTTTCCGAGAAGTGATGTGCAGGACGCACATCAACTGCACAAGTAGAAGTCTAGTTTGTGTGAGAACGAATGGATATAATCAATGCAATTATGCAAGGTTACCTGTTGTGGCATCATTTGGGCTAACAGAGTAGTCATTAAGATTCAAATAAGTAAACAAATAATGAGATTGTCAACATAATACTCGTTTATACGGAGTAACTTTTATGAGTATATGAAAATTGGTGTAGTGATACTTTTACCGTTTGGTTTATATATCATTATAACTTTTACTTTTTTTAAGTTACATTAATTAATCTCATATGTTGATGTTTGTAGCCGATAACCTGAACCACCCGACAACATCTCAAAAAGTAACATGCTGCATGTTTTCGAGGTGGACTTGGAGTATCTCCACTGCTGGTTCCCGGCTATGTATCTGGAATTTTAGGATCCTCCAACAGGCTTCAGGAGGACATATGAAACGACCGTCAACAAAATTTTGGATTTCATCAATGTGTGGCTGTGACCGAATTGCTGAAGTAGATGTATCACCAATAGATCTTGTTACTTGTGCGAATATTCGGTCTGTTCCCTTGGATATATACTTAAATAGATATTTAATAAGCATGCTCCATCCGCAGTACTCTACATTGATATGCGCTTCAAACTTTAAGCATAAAGAACGGTTATATGGTACAACATAGGAGTTGTCAAGCTTCATGCGGTTTTTGGTTGCAAAAATGTTTCTTTGTCTCCTACGATAACGTACATGACCTTTGTCGTCAAAGAAAGTCTCGTTGTTGTACTTCTTTGGGAAATTTTTTGTGCACTT
>LBNU01007200.1:66832-85747 GCA_014162995.1 Artemisia annua
TGTGTGTGTGTGTGAAGTGGTGTTTGATTTATTTTGGGGAAAATGACGTTGGGGGTGGTGTTATACACATTTCAGATTGGGACCACTAGTAAAAAGACAATAATACCCTTTGGGTTAAGAAAAAAGTCCCAACTTAACGGGATGAGGCTAACCTCGTTAGATGCCAGGGACCAAAATGAAACCCAAACTTGCTGACAGGGAGGCCGCCTGCAATTTCCAAATACCAGGGACTTGTGGTGCAATCTCATCAAACCACAGGGACTATATTTGCAATTTACTCTAAAAAGAAGATATAACCCACGCGAATCCTACCCAAACCCGATAACCTGATTCATAATCGAGTCAGGTTGCGGGTCACTTTTTAAAAATTCAAATCACCCGATAACACCCCTACCTGTGATAGACTCACTCTTTTTGACACGTAATACAAATTCAAGAGGGTTTTAAAAAAATAGTCATCTTTTGTGAAAATGGTCCATAAACTAGTCACTTTTTAATAGGTTTTCAAATTTAGTCTTGTATTACCGCTAAACTGTGTGACTCTACCATATTGATTTTTGACAAGTGTCCAGAGGATAGGTAGATGTTTTTTGTTCGACTGAAGTGATATTTTGTACTACTGAAGTGATATTTTGTACGACTGATGTGATATTTGATTAATGAGTTTTGCTTTAATATGAAAAGGAAAATGATTCTAGGTACCTATGATGTCGGGTCTTAGAGCCAGTAGAGCGCAATACAAGCTAATGGAGTTAAATCTACCATTGAAGAAATGTATTTGCTTATCCCAGGCCTTCCTCTTTGTAAGAAACCTGTGATATTTCTTAAGAAATAGACGAGTCGAGAAGTAAGTACATATGGCTCATATTTGTACATATTGAGGAAGTAGTGCTACACGATGGCTCAATTATCCAGAAACAAGTACTCCATGATGATCATGCGGGTATAGTTCATTTGACTATAAAAACTATGTGGTACTCATCAGCTTGATATGATCACTAGAACGGTAGTAGTAGGCACTAGGGTTGTGTATATATATTGTTACGAATATGAGTAGTTTGCCTATTTTGTATGCTGTCAGTAAAAAAAAAAAAAAAAAAAAAAAATGTTTTTGTTTAATTTTTGTGAGCTTATCACTAGAACGTTCACATATACTTGCCTAATCCATCTTGCGTCTTGTGTTCTAAACATAGTGGATATAAGAGTTTTGTGATATAGCCCAATTATGTTAGTAACTTAGCCCATTAGCTTTCTATTTTGGTTATCAAACTAGACTTAAGATCAAAACAGAAGAACTCTTAAAATGAGAAGGATGAGAAATAACTATAACCACATATTATAGATGCATCGACTTGAATTAGATGCATCCCTAATCTTTTAAATGCACCCTAATATATTTTCTAGCTAAAAATTAGATGCATATACATATATTAGATGCATTTTAGCAAGTTAGGAAAATCCTATGTATATTTTGTCCTCTGCGGGTCAAATTTGTTGCAAGTATTACTTTGCATCGTTTTCACTTCTAAATTACTTTTGAAACTAATTGTGATGCATCTAAATGAATAGAGATGCATCTAATTCAAGTCGACGCATCTCAAATATGTGGTTATAGTTATTTCTCATCCTTCTCATTATAAGTTTTCTTCTCACTGGATCCTTACCCTATCAAACTATGCATTTGCTATACAGGGTTAGGATTTGTCTGATATATACAAACTTTAAAATCATGAAGAATCATTGAACAAAAAACTAATTTTTTTCCTGAGATGATGAAAAATTTTGTCAACATTTTTTATAATAACGAGGTAAGCTTGTGCCCGCTTCACTGGCCATGTATTTGATATTTTGATTAACAGCGCATTGCTATTGCCTTTTAGATTTTGTGTAGTTATTGGGTAAAAGTTTATCTACATATACAAAAGATTATAAATGTTGCGGCTACGATTTATGTTTTTGTTAATGAAAAATAAGTATAAAAAAGCGACGTTCAATTGACAGTCTTTTTCAAAACATAGTAGCATATCTATACTACATATAAAGGAAAAAGAGTCAAAGTGGAAAAGTGAAAAGTCAATATTGTTGAAATGTTGAAATGTTGAAATCTTATTAAAGGAAATTATGAATGTAATTAATATTATTATTAAAACACCCCATTACTTAAAAGTACAATGATTTATTCACATTGTACAACCAAATTAAATACAACCAATTAAAACACAAACCGGGTTGACCCGGGACGCTTCAAACCCGACGGGTTGAGCCGGTTTAATTTGACCCATTTTCGACCCAACCTAGAAAGTTGACCCGATTTAAATCGACCTATTTTTCAACCGGAACGGTTCAACCGGTTGAACCACCCGGGTTGAACCAGGTTTCAAAACATTATGTTAAATTTCCGAATCTTCAAACTTTTATTGTTTTTCGTTTATAACCTATAAACTTTTTTTATCAATAAACTATGTGTCGCTATAAAATCCCGTTGCTATGCACGGGTACTCGTCTAGTTAAGTATGAGTTAAATATAGACAACATATGAAAATATTTTTTCTATCAACAAATAGTTAAAGTACAGAACTGGAACTTTTAAAACGCTTACAAAACCAACATACAAACCATATATAGCTTTTCAATATTTTTATTTGAATTATCAAGTTACGGAGTATATTTTTCTATCAGTGATATTGGTCTCATTTTGATCATATTTAAAATCTTTTTCAACGGTAAACTTTGAAAAATATTAAATATTCATTTTGTTTATATAAGCGCAAAATTAAAAATAATGCTTCTAATTTCTTTATAATTATTCAATAATTACTCTCAAAATTATTGTATTTAATTTTTTTTAAGAATATCTCAAAATAATTGTTAATTTTTTATTTTAATCATTCAAGAGAGTTTAGTAGGTAGGAATAATATTTGACTGGTCGATAAGTGTAATGGTTTTACTTATCTTAAACTACTACGTACATGATTTTTTTAGAAATGAGATTACTTTATTTATCTTACATGGTAGAATTAAACACTCCCAAGGAAGAGATTAAACACTCCCATTAGTGAAAAGAAAATTCACAATGGTAAGAATGAGAAAAAAAATTTAGCCATACATTTCAAATGAGGAAAAGAAATTTAAGAGAAGATACATCTACTTTTATACGTGCATCTGCAATGTGCTGTTATGTTCTTTTCTCACCCTTCTCATTTTAATTTTATTTATTATTTGATCTTAACTCCTGTTGATCCATTTCAATTATTCAAACATTTTTTTTTCTTTTTCTCTTTTTTTTTTCACTTTTTAAAAATTTCTTATTTATATATAATGACATCAACGAGCATAGTAACAGTTGCACGTTTGTTGCGATATTTAAAAACATACAAAATGTTTACACTTTGCATACGTGTTTTATAAATATATTCTTAGTATTTTAGTGTTAAAAAGAAATAACACCGAAAATCATTTTCTCTCCCCATGTGTATACTTTATCATTTTAGAAACAACTATTGTGTGCCAAAAGTATGATCGCTGTATGCAATCGATGTCAAATACCCAACTGATTTTTTTTTCTTTTTTTTTTAAGTTTATACCCGGTGAATATATAAAAATAATAATAATATAAAACCCGTACATGAAAGAGTGGAATGAACCACTCTTAAAATAAAAACTACGTGCTATGAACATGCTCATACGCATAGTGGCCAAATCCTAACACTAGAGACATTTAACAAAATAGAAACGGTAAAACACGAATGCCTCTAAGCCAAGAACTTCATCAGCTTTCTCTCAAATCAACATGGGCCAATTTTCATGTTGTCTTTAGCGTATCCACATGAACATTCTGCTTGAAATTTATAGATGCTAGTTTTAATCTTATCATCTCCACTATGATGCTCGTAACTTGCTCGGTTTTCCTCTCACCTTTACCATGTATCCTATTATTCCTCTCTTACCACACATAATATGACATAGCAGTCATGACTAATCGTCCAACAATACTTGTCACATTATTTCGAATGGATAGAGGTAACAACCAGCGCACAATGTCATCACACATTGGCGAAATACTTGGGAGATCCGCAACTTTTATCACTTGCTTCCATAATTCAGATGAATAGGGACATTCGAAGAACAAATGTACACGCGTGCCAGGTTGGATTTTACATAATGGACATCGAAGCAAGCTTATATCAACATCGTTTCCAACGTCCCATTGTTTTAGACGATCTTGAGTTTTGAGACGATTTCACATGACTAGCCAGAATTGTGCAGTGTGTCTTGGAATGCCATATTTCGAGCAGACAAGATGATACCAGTCAACTTCCTCACCACGATCTCAAATAGTATTCCATGCATCACAGATTGATGAAACTTCTTAAAGACAATTCGAGTTAAACTTTGTAAGCGTCAAGTTTGTTGTATTAACCAATAAATCGATATTTTGAGACAAGAATTCCTTTATGATATCATTTGTTTGGATCTTTTAATATTTCACACTTTGTTACCTGATGAAGCACTTAGGGCGTTGTTGATACAAAAGTTGGGCGTTCCTTGTTTGGACTCTTGTTCCCGTATCAATTGGATCTTAATGCTGAGACCTGCGCACTAAGAGAACAAAAAACACCGTTAGGCTTATCGTGGGATTGTCTCCCACGATTATCCTCCGGCGTGAGAGTAAGTAATCGGTTTAGGGTTTTAGTGAAGAGTTAGGGTTATTAGATGATACCTTGATGAGAGCCGAGATGCCCTTTATATACACACGAAATCCTTGTTGGTTTCGTGTCCCTTACCCTTCGGCGTATCCCGACTTATTTAGTCCATTAATCCTTATCCCATAAATAAGAGATCCCATATCAAGACCGAATATAATAGATTAGAGTTTGGGCCTTTGTAAGCCCAAACCGTTATCATGATAGCCCACGCATGATGGGCTTGATATTAGTAACATCCACTAACCGGGCTCGTGACCCGAGTACGGACTATACGTCATCATGTTCCCCCAGTCTAGTATGCGCAAGGTGAAACCGCGGATGCTAGACTAACCATTGTAGCGAAAATACCTCAGGATGCGTGGCGGGGAAGATTCAAGTGTTTCCCGCATAAAAGTTATACGATGAATCTAGTCCAAAAAAGTCCCAAATATTCCTCGTAAATTGTGGGAAAGTGTGTGAAAAGTATCCCACCTCTTGATCTCCCAGCCACACGATTAGAGCAAGTGGGGTACACGTGTCAATCATCCATGAATATGTGTAACCTTATATAAAGTGGAGCCTCCATTTCACTGTGGCTATCACAGTAAAAAATCTTCATTGTTGCCATTGTTAAACCTTCCAAACAGCAATCAAGAAATCAACAATCTCTAAGGTAATAGCGCGTGCGCTTTAGGACCCATCAAATTCTAATCATGGTTCTTCAATTGACCGACTTTACATCCGATATATCTGAGGACGAACTCCGTAAGTTCACCTCGGATTATTATATCCCGCTCGCGTTGCACCCGGTAGTTCCGGTGGCGACTGCATCCATAGCGGACTTCCCTGAAGGGAAAGTAGGGGTATACACACGCTTTTTTGAATTCGCTAATTAGCGTATGCCCATTTCTTTATTCTTGTGCGATGTTCTTAACTATTATCGCCTTCATATCTCCCAACTGCACTGCATAGGCGCAGCCAAAATAACCAATTTTGAAGTAAATTGTCGCTTGTTGGCGATTAACCCCACCATCTATCTATTCCACGCGTTTTATCACTCGTCGTGGTCAAATGGGTGGGTGTCTTTTTCCAAGCGCGCAGGGCGGCTGCAATGCTATACGGAAAAGTTAGATGCGCTTAGGAATTGGAGGGAGAAGTTCTTCTAGGTTGATAGGACATTGGTTCCATGGGATTTCGAGTTCTATACCCAAGGGTCGTTACCGAAGGATGAGCGCCCAACCCCCGGGACGTACAGCGAAGATGATGCGCAAACAATAAATGCCAATCGCATCGCGATCAACGCCTACCTAGAAGAGTTTCTGGTGCACATGGGCATTAGTCGCAATTACTTCCAAGGTCCTGACGAAGTGCCAATCTTTTTAGACGAGGATAACCGGGGTGGGTGCTTGTCCTTCCTTCTCCTTCGCTTATTAGTGTAAGCGTTCCTTCCTGTTGTAGCTTATGTAACCCTCTTTCTGTTTGGTTGTTGTTTGTTGTGCAGAGATGGATCTATTCAGCGTAGTGCGCTTGGCGAAGCCCAAACAGGTGACTGTAGGGGTGCGCCCCTTAAAAGAAGGTGAGGCGCCGATATTGGAGTCTACTGCGGGACGTACCATGGAGTTCGCACAGGAAGAGCTAGAGGATGTCTCCCACGTAGCTTTAGAGGCGACCCCAGTGCGCAGTGTTCCGAATCCTAGGGATGAATCCCCAGAGGTAGATCTATCGCGCACTGAATCATCCGAGAGTGTTGGGATCACTAGGACTGAGAGTGAGGCAGAAGAGGCTAGCCAAGGCGTGAAGCGCAAGAAAGCTTCTGGTGGTGATGGCGCAGGTACATCCAAGTGAAGGCGCCATGTTATCACCGTAGATGTGTCATCAGAGGAGGATGCGTCGCCTACCGTTGATGCCAGGGATACAACTGAGACTCCTCCCCCCAAGTAAGTAATGAAACTTGTGTTTTTTGTTTTTTGTTTTTCTTCTTTTTTTTTAAAAAAAAAACTTTATTTCACCTTCTCCGTCGATACTATAAATTCCAGATTAGTTGCCCAGCTAAAAGCAAGGTATGCTGGTGAAGGTAGCAGCAGTGCACAAAAAGATGAGGAAATTGCTCTACTGAAGGCGCAGCTGGTTGATGCTCGGGCTGAGGTAGAGTCAACAAATGCATATGCCCAGAAGCTTGCTGAGGAGAAGGTGAAGCTGTTGGAGCTTCCTCATATTGCTCCACTGGAGCGCGACCAAGATTACCCCAAAGGTGTTATTATGGAGGGGTTAATGGTGTATGCTTATTCATACACCTTTTATTTACCAAATTAAGACCAAAACGACCAAAAACTAACCATTATTGCCAAAGATTGTGTGTTTTTGCGTTTGTGAATGTGTAGGAACGAATATTGCAAAAATGGACAAAACCGAGCCAAAAACCGACAAACGAGCACGAGATTTGGAACGAGTGTCAAAAGCCGGAGCCGGGAAGCATTTTCCCAAGCCTTGATCCTATATATGCTCATATGTCAACAATGGTCCTCAAAGAATCAATATTTGTCAAGAATTACCCTTGAAATAAATTTACACAAATGGTCCCTGAATTTTCAGAATTATCAAATTTGGTCCTTGTGATTTTTGGTTAACCAAATCTGCCAAATCCATTATCTAATAAAACCATCAATCCATATAACCCATAAACCCCATAAGCCCACCAAACTATTAGGCCCATTCCTTTATTTAATAAAACCCTACAACCCACTTCCCAAATACCCGGTCAACTGGTCAAAGAAACCAAACAAAAACATACAATTTACTCCCCGCCAAATTCACCCCCCTTTTCCCCTTTTACCCAGCCTCAAGAACCCTAGATATTTACCCACTTCAAATTAACCCCAATTAAGGGTACGTTAGTCATTCACTGACACCCTCTGACAATAAGAATCACACGTGGACCAATCAGGAAGCACACGAAGGATCGGTCACATCATCACATTCTAATCCAAGGGCTGATATGAAAGGAGTGGTGACCAAGGTGATCAAACGGTGGATAAAGGCTCAAAAGAAACACAACTTTCACCTGGATCAGTGACGTGGACATCTAGGAGCTTCTAAACACAGCTATATAAACTCTTTCACACTCACAAATTTGAAGCTGTTAGAATTTTAGGTGTAGAGTAGGTGTAGTTAGGTCTAGTTCTAGTATAGAATTTAGGATAATTAGTAGCTTTGTAATCCATAAGTCATTAATGTAAACTCAGACTCTTTTATTAATATAATTTCCTTTTTATTCAATTAATTTGCAATCTACTTTCCTGTTTTAATGTGTAGTTATAGTAACTTAGTTTTCTAAAAGCCCTTTTACTGTTTCATTAAGTCTAATATAAGCTCTTGTAGCTTATTGTGAGAATAGTTTTGTTAAATTCAGTTTTAATTTCTATAATTTCATCATAGTCAAAATAGTCAACTGAAAAGTCAACTTTAGTTCATATGGATGGCAAGCTGATTCAGAAGGAGCTTATGTAGCTTATCTCAGTTTGAGTAGCTTGTGGACAAGCTCTTTTGAGCTTTTGTTTCCCTGTATGAACAAGTGCTCAAGTAAGTTCTCAATTAAATTTTAAATCTTAGCTTTACTTTGCTTATTACTATTCAACTGCTTGGTTGTTTGTTTAACTGCTTGTTCCTGTTGAGTGTTCTTTGTTTAAGCCTTCAGTAGGTAGTTGATTAGATGAAGTTGTTTGTTCTAGTTTACTCATAGAAAATTCATAAAAACCAAAAAATATTATTAGCATAATCATTCTCAGTTTTTTCTATTCCTTAGTTTAGGTCCATTTCAGCTTTTATACATCCATTATAGCTTAAATTACCAGAGCGCATCAGTAGCATAGTTTAATTTAGTTTAACTCATTGGATAAATTATATCAGTCCTATGTTAAAGGGGTGTTTGGTTCAGGGTTAATTCTTGTGTTCTTGTTGTTGTCTTGTTGATTTATTTGCACAAGTAGCTTACACTAGGCTAGTATAAGTCAATAGAGGCATAAAATAGGTAGCTCAATAGCAAAAAGTCAAAACTCTCTTTAAACCCATATTCTATCAGCATAAGTAGTGATTAGAAGCTGTAATTTTGCACTTGGTTAGATATAGGTTGCATTTAGGATAATTTAGTCACAAAATAGCTAAGCATATCATTTAGGGTGAGATTAAATCAACAGAAACTCAGATTAGTCAAACTTAGGAGGTAATTTAAAAAGTCATAGTAGGTTGAAAAGTGCCTAAGCTGATATGTTCTCAGGTCTTATTAGGGATCAATTAGGTTTAGATAATTAGGGCTTTTAGGTTTTTAGTAGATTATCTTAGGTTATCTTCATTTTGCCCCCATTAGGTTCCCCTAAATAGCTTATTAAGGTACTTAAATTTAAGCTCTAACTTACTTGTCTGCCTTAAGCTTCCCCTGCTACACAGTCTACAAGCCAAGTTCATAAGCTTATATCTTGATCACTAGTGAAGCTTTTAGGTTCATTTTTGGGGCAAAAGTTAGATAAGCTAGCTGTCTTTAAGATTCTGCCTTTGAATTTCTAAATAGAGCTTATTCATACTGCTTATTTGTTCCATCTTCTTTGTCCCATTTCTGCTTGATAATTGTGCTTTTGCTAGTACTTATTTGCTTATTCCTTAAGCTTTTCTGTGCTTTTCTTATTCAAGTGTGCTTATATTAGTGTGTTTAAGGTTCTGTGAAAGTTTGGTGCTCATTAGTGCTTATTTGCTTATAATTAAGTGCTTATTAAACTGCTTATTGTGTCCAACTGCTTATTAGCGTTCCTTTTTCAGAAAATTTTATTTTTCCTAGGTTTTTAGTAATATTTTAGATTCCCTTGAAAAATTTCATAATTTTATTTAGTCATTTACTATTTATTTTAATTAAAATTAGTTTTAAAGTATTTTTTTTAAATCCTTTTTAATTAATAATAATTTATAAAAAAATATTTTTCAGTTTTAAAATTAGTTTTAGATTATTTTAGAATTTTAAAAAATTAAATTTTTATTTTTCTACCTTATTTCATATTAAATTGCATTTTAGTTTATTTTAAATAGTTACAAATAGTTTTTAATTAATAGTAATTAAATAAAAAGTCAAAATAATATTTTTCTTTTTCCTAAAATTTTCTTTTTACATTTAGATCATTAGAAAATTATTTTCATGTCCGTAGGTTTAGAATTGCTTTAGATTCACTTTTTATATTTGAGCTCGTACGTAGTTTATAATTGTTTCGTGCGTTTTTAGTTTTAATTTCTTTTTAGCTTAATAGTCTTTTACGTTATTGATTTGTATGTTTTATTCAATTTTCCGTAGTTATAATCACTATCATATTGTCACTATTATTCCCCATTCACTTCACGAATCACGAACCAAAATCACGATTCCATTCACACCTTCGTTGGGAGAACGACCTGGGGAAATACTTATCCGAGTATTCATTCGGTAAATTCACTATACTATAACGATCAAATCAAATGGCGCGGCTGCCGGGGAAGGTTTGAAGTGAGTTGTTGATTCCCGATCGTTGATTTGTGTTTTGAAGACCCTTCCTCGTGAAGTTATCGCTTTTGTAAATATTTTCAAAATTTAAAAAACCCAAAAATATTTTCTTTTCCAAATTTGTTTTTCTTTTAAAATTTGGTTTTATTTCTTCATTTGTTTTCACATTTTCATTCTACTTTTTCCTTTCGTTTACAAAAACCCAAAAATATTTTCGTTTTCAAAATTTGTTTTAAACTTTATTCTTTTGTTTTCCTTTCTTTTATAAAAACCCAAAAATAATGTTCGTTATCAACTTATGTGTTTAATTCTTATCTTCTTATCCTCTTAATCGTTAATTCTTATCTTCTTTACCCTCTCGACGTTTAATTCTTTACAATGATCGATTTTCTATCTCATCCCCATGATCCTCGGACCATGGAGGATTTCTATCGTCCTACGTTAATCGGTAGAGGAGGACCGATTACTCCGTCATCAGTTCCGGGAACCGATTTCACTTTGAAAAATCATATGGTTCGACTGATCCGGCAAAATTGCCAATTTCACGAATTTCGAGATGAGGATGCAAATGAACACTTAAACAAATTCTTATCCATCACTCAATCCATAAAATAAAATGGAGATTCTCTTGATAGCATACGTTTGAATCTCTTCCCGTTCTCTTTATCCCTCGATGCTGAAAATTGGTTTTACGCTCTTAAAACCCACTCAATTCAATCATGGGAAGAGATGTTCGTCAAATTTCTCTCAAAATACTTTCCACGTTCAAAAATGGTGCAGCTGAGGCAAGACATTCTCAATTTCCGACAATTGCCCATGGAATCAGTATTCAACGCATGGGAGAGGTTCAAATCGTTGTTAAGGAAATGTCCAGACCATAAAATTTTGCTTCTTGATCAAATCTTAACCTTTGATAATGGCATAACTCCGAATGATCGAGACAAAATTATGTTGGCAGCCGGCGGAAATTTCATGCGGAAGACTCCTCAAGAAGCTTATGACTTAATTGAAAACATGACCCTTCATCATTATCAGTGGGACGCTGACGTTCATTATGACTCTACTACTAAGATGATTGATCATTATTCCGAGAAAGTTTCCGTATTGAATCCACAAATTGAGGTCCTTGGCAAGCAAGTCAATTATATCAGTCACGATTATCTATCTCAGCCAGGACCAGGTCTTCCTTTCACCAGTAAATATTCATACTCCGACGACAGTGAGAGTGATGATGACGAGCCGTCAGAAGAAGTTAACCCTAAGATTGATTCACTTGTTAAGGAATCGGATACCTTGTCAATGGGGGACAAGGAAGTCGAAATCAATCCTCTTGAGAAAATTGATGACCTTGTTCCAATCCCAAGGGTATCTGAGACACCTTTCGATTCAAAAGTATTCAAAACAAATATCACCAATCCTTTGTTCGATCTCGATTCAGAATTTATTCTTCAATCAGATAATCCGATCTTTGATTTTTAGAATACGGATAGTGATGAATTCGACATGGAACCAGAGCTTACGAGTTTACATCATAAGAGTGATTCCCTTATCGAGGAGTTCGCCGATGAACTTTCTCACGTTGATTCCATCCCACCGGGGGATGAAGACGTTGCTTTTGATTTTGAATCCGATCTTCCGTCTATTGATTCTTCTTCTTGTCTTGAGGAGTTCATCTAGATGAGATATTATACTTTTTTACATAATGATAAAGAAAATTATTGAAAGAAAATATTTATTGTATTTAAATATTATTATTAATTATTTTATAAGTAATTATATTTGATTATAATAATATTTTATATAATTATAAATTTTTATATAATATAAAGTTTATACTAAGCAGGTAAATATGTGGAACTTATAAATAAGAAAACTGTATATACTTATTACTAAAAGGGATGTATATAAATAAAAGAGGAAAATAAACTACACCCTGTTTGTAAGCCCTCTTTGATAAGTTATCAGCCTAGGTGCTTAACGCTTAGTGGAGAAGGTTTTGATCTCCTCTCAAGCCTATGTAATCTATTTTTATGACAGGTAGTGAGTGATATTGTCCATTTCCTTTTATTATATCTACATATTATCAACGAGACGATGTTAGTATCCAAACACTACATGAGATGGTGCTAGTATATTTTCTCCGTGCTGTATTGTGAGTAAAGCGAACGACTAAATCTTGTAATTACTTTAAGTTCGATTAAATGACCTCTAACATTTGTTTTTCAATTGGGAATAAAAGCGCCATTTGCTTGAGGAACAAGCAAATCTCAAGTGTAAGGGTATTTGATGAGACGAAAAATGTACGTTTTTTAGGGGTCGTTTGAGTCCTAATTCGGTATGGATTTCTTGGTTTGGATTTCACCCAAAGTCGTTTCTTTCTCATTTTTAGGTACTTTTGAAGGAAAATCCACAAAAGAAGCATTTTCCGGCGTTTTCGAAGTGAAAAGTGCGGAAAACAACAAAAATCATAAAGACCTTAAAGATCACACAAGGTGACGCCGTCACACTCTACAAGGTGAACCGCCGTCAGGACCAAGTGGAAGTCCAGAATTGGAAAAATACTCGTGACCGGGCCAGAGAGTTCGTAGTGCAATTGGTGACGCCATCACCAAGGCCGTCAGATCTGGAACAGCAATTATGACCACGTCAACGGGAAGCCGTCAGCAAAACCGCTAATAGCCGAGCTGGACGACGTCACCTATTGGGCTTGACCCGTCAGCCCCGCGTTTCTATATATATAGAATGATTTTTCTTTATTTTATATAAACCTATGGAACATAACTCCGAATTTTGGAGTGGAGACGAACCAGGAGCGGGCGCGCTCTCTGCACGGGCGAGGCGCGCCCGGCGTGTAAACCTAGTCACGTTTATTAGTGATTGAGAGGGTATCCTAGCACATCTAACTTGATGATTAATCCAACATACGCACTGTTCTCTCTATACATCACTGGCCTGCCTATGTGGGTCGTGTGATTGCGTTTCGCTGCTTGTACTTTCGTCCGTGTCTTTTACAACATGCTTCGGCCTAAGTTCTCACATCTGCTGCTTGTCGTGCGTGTAGATCTACATGAAACGCGAGAGAGAGGAGGGCAGCTCGGTGGGGGAGGGTGGATTCGGTGGCGCCTCGCTCCGTGACGTGGGGAGAGAGAACGCGCGCGCGGAAGAGGGTCGGCGGCGGGAGGAAGCAGCTTCGAACGGTCTTTAGACCGTGAATCCGTATGTGCGTGTATCGATTTTAGGTATCACTGTCGATGTGCCTCAGGGTTGCTACGGTGAGCTCATGATAGGAATGCTCCGACTATCGTCATAGATTGAGGTAGGAACTTATAGAGTTAGGGAATTGAACGCACTCCCTACGACTTGTTAGGAAACACCCGTCATCCACGCAACATCAACATACTAGTTATCATGGTAAAAGATAGTTAAGGGAGTAGAATGGAAAATCTAAGAAACACTATTCTCCACCACTGATTTCTCTTCAAAACCAAAAAAAAATAACAAAAATATAAAGTAGCTTCAGAAGTAGATAACTTGGGTTAGTTGACTAGCATACTAAATTCCGCCCCTATCCTCGCATAACCAGGAGTGTTTACCTGGCTTTCATAGAGAAACATAAAAATAAAGAAAAGAAATCTTCCATCCCACCACCCTTAGACCTAGATTAGAGTAGCTTTTAAGCCTAACGAACACTATTCGCTGCGAGAGAACGATCAAGTTCCCCCCAAGTAACTTGGCCAACTACACAATACTACATAGTCAGGTACACTGCCTGGGTGGGGATTGCAAGCTTCTCGAGATCCTCGAAGGTAAACGTAGTGCGTGTTGCAATCCAACGCGCATCAAGACGATCTTAGGAGGATGATGAGGAGTATGATCCCAGGAGGAGGACGATCCTCAGGAGGTAGTGAGGAGGATGGACCCTCAGGAGGAGGAGATCCTCAGGAGGAAGGAGACTGCCTGATGATGATGGTTTGCTAGCACAGCCTGATCTCCAATACACATCGTTAGAGCCGCGTTTTCAACCTGATCCCCATCATGATTTGATTCCCCACCTGGTACGTCCCCGGGAATGGACGCGCTAATCTGGAGATATCTGCTTGAGTCTGTAGAGTTGGGTGAGGACTCGGTAGCGCATTTGGGCCTCACTACGGAGTTAGGTGAGAGGATCACACATATGAGCTGATCGGATTGATAGAGTGACTGTTGAGTTTATTGCGTGACGTTGAGGGTTTGATTTGGTTACTCTGGGAGAGAATTTCAGAGATGAGGAGACGACATGATGGAGATTCATGGCATATGGACAGCTTATACAAAGAGGGTTCCTCACGGCACGCGACGCTGATCGCAAGCTGTGGAAGAGGAACTCAGGGCTGGAGAGAGAGGTCGCGGACCTCAAGAGGGATGCTGATGCACATAGTGCTGAGATGGGATCGATGTGGAGAGAGCTGGATGGCTTGAGGCAGGAGTTGTAGTGGCTAGATAGTGGGATTTTGTTGTCTTGTTGCTTTCTATACCGAGGAGTGTTCGGTTAGAAAAGCTAGTTATTTTATGTTGATGTATTCCCGTTGGTTGTTTGTCTCGTTTGAGAACGATTAGTATCTTTTATGTCTACTGTAGTTGGAACGATGTCTTGATCGCTATTTGTATGGATGATGTTTAATATTACTATATGACATTATGTGGTTTGGATGTGATATGTGCCTTTTTACACATATCTTTCCTTCCATTTTCCGAACCAAAACGACCAAAAACACCTCAAAATGACCAAATAATGTCAAAAATATCTTTTGAGTGTGTTTTTAAGCGTTTCAGGTGTAAAGGATTGAAAACAAACGAAAAACTAAGCAAAATTGCAAAATTGTCAAAATCAGTCCCTATACTTTCAGAAAATGGCAGAAATGGCCCTTGGATAAAATATTTTGAATAAAAGTCAACAATAGTCCCCCAGGAATCTTGAAATGACAAATTTTACCCTTGGAGTTCAAGATTGCAAAAATGGCAAAACTGGCCCCTCAACTTTTGAAAAATGTCATTTAAGGTCCTCGGGTGTTTTCAAAAATGGAAAATGTTTTTATGGTCCTTGTACTATTGGAACTTGGCAAAGATTACCCTTGGATAACTTTGGAACATTAGCAAAAACCACCCTTAACTTTTCAGTATTTACAAATTTGGTCCTTGTGGTTAATAAGCCCATAAACCAAATGGACCACTTATGTAATTTATCCCACCCATTAACCAAACCCACCAGGCCCATTAACACACCACGGCCCAAACCCCAAACATATAACTCCCCCCGTTATATAAAACTCCCCCAGTCAAACCCCTTTGACCTTTCCCTTCTTCACCTCCCACTTGCCTGCAACAATTCACCCAACACTCCACCTCCATATCTCCAGCTCACACTCCTCATACCATGTCTCCCTTGGCCTCCACAACATCCAAGATTCATTAAATGCTCCTTATATCTCCATAAGTTATCTAACTGCCAAAGAAGACTTTTCCCGCCAAAATCTAATTCAAGGGTCAAGATTATCTCAACTCATCCAATGGACAAGAATGGAAGTGGGAAAGAGAGAGGGGACTGAGAGAGTCCTTATAAGTCAAGAAAAGGCAGAAGAAAAAGAGTTAGTTAGCATAAGTAGTTTTAGTTTTACTTTTAGTAATGTCGACTTAGTGTAATTTTCGTTTTCAGTTGTTACTATTAGTTTAAAAGCATGTTTTAATCAATCTCAGTGTATTTAAGACTCAATTCAAGTATCAATTTCAAGTTTGCTTTTGTTAATTTGTATTTGGCAATTTTAAGTAACTGTGACAAATTTGCTTAACTATTGTTAAATGTTGTTTAACTTGTTTCATTCAGCTCAATTAAGCTCATTTATAAGTTTGTAAAAGCTCTTAAAGCCTTTTAACCACGTTAGCTCAGTTTACCATAAATTCATAAAAATACCTCATAAATAGGTACTAAATAAAAAATTAGTGTTGGTTGATGAAGAAGCAGTGGATCATGGTTGGTTTTGGATTTGCAGGGTTGTAGTGCCTCATGGGAGGCTTTAGGTTATGATTATGGTCCATGGTTACTTGTTTCTCAGTGATGAACATTTGTAAGCCTTATTTCCAATTTCATGCTTTGTACTGTAGCTGTGCTTATTACTGCTTATTTCTTGTTACTTTGTGCTTATTTGTTGTTGCTTAGTTATAATTTAGCTTAAAATCCTGTGCTTGTTTGTTAATTTTCAAAGTTGCTTTATATTTCATTTTTACTGTGAAAAATGGTACTTTAGTGATTTATGATTAGTTGATGGTATAAAGATTATCTGTTCAACTGAGTTGTTTATGTGATTATGTAACCTTGTAAACTAGTTTCATGGTCTTAAACAACCATTCTCTTTGAAAATCTCATGTTTAGCTTTTTAAAGGAGTGTTTGGTTCAGGGCCTTTCATGGGTTCAGAGGTTATATTAGTTGTTGTTCTTGGTGTGCACATGTCACTTTTGGTTTATTTTATGCATATGAGTCTTCAAATTAGTAGGTCATAGCTTCAAAAGTCAAAATCTCATTTCATTTTCATTTATGCAGTCACTGTTAGAATTTTTAGAATCCAAATCATGCATACTAGCTCATAAGTAGTTTAGATAACTTAATTTAGCCTCATTATAGATTAGTACATCATTTTCAGTTAACTAGGTAGGATCAAACTTCATGAAAGTCAAACATGTAGCATAATCTTAAAAGTCAAAAGCTCTAGTAATAAATTTTTGAATTAACTTGTTGATTTCATGTAGGTTTCAATAATAGTTTTTAGAACTTGAGCTTATAGGATATTCATATATTGCTGCTTATCTACATGATAGTATTTTTAGTTATTTTTTTTTGTTAGATTAACTGCTTAAATTGTGCTCAAGTTTAGCATGTTTTTCATATAGTTCCCCTGTGCACAGTTTGCAAGCCTATTTCATAAGCTTGAATATTGTCCATTAGTATGCCTTAGACCTAGCTTGTTGCTGTTTTCATTAGCCCTTATGGCCAGCTTTCTATGCATGTTATTTGTTTTCCATGTATTGCTTATTATGCCTGCTTATTTTATGCTTAATGTTGTTCAAAAACACTCCCTACACTGAGTAATCAGTGTAGGTGAGCTTGCTTCACAAGCTCCTTGTGAGCTTGTTTGTGGGACTCAGCTTAAGCCTTTGGGCTTTTTGAGAAGCTCACTTACCAAAGTTGTTGGTTCCAAGCTTATTTCAGGCTTCAGAGCTTATTGGATAAGCTATTTTAGCCTGCAAAGTAGCCTGTTGGTTCTCTGTGTTGTGTGGATTTGCTTATTTGGCTTATTAGCTAATTTCAGTTTTATTTTCTTATTGTTTCTGCTTAAAATCAGTACTTTTCATTTGTTTCTATATTATTCAAGCTTTGGTTCACTGTTGGGAGCTTATTTTCAGCTTAGTAAGCTTCATAAGCTCACTTTTGCTTATTTTGGTTCACTGTGGTGAGATTAAGCTCACACAGAGCTTATTTGTTGGTTTTAAAAAGTTTTGTTTTATAAAAGTTGCTTAGAATTAGTGTTATAGTGTTTGCGTGAAGTTAAAATCAAAAAGAAAAATAAAAAAAAGAAACTGCCAGTTGTGGGATTCGACCCTGTGACCTCTTGGTTAAATTGGACAAAACCACTCCAGACCCAAGCACCATCTGGGCCAAGTGTTTGTTAGTGTTTATTGTTTCCTTTCTTTTATTTATAGTACTAGTGCCCTTTTTAGCTTAATAAGCTTATACAGCTTATTTTTCTGCTTATTTATAAGTTTTCCACCTTTTTATATTTTACCTAGCTTAGTTATAATACTTAGTATTTATATAAAAAATTTTATAATTATTACTGTTAATGTAGTATTTATTATAATTCAAATTAGTTTAATTACTTTATAAATAGTTTTTAATTAATAATAATTATTTAAATAGTCTAATAAATATTTTTCTTTTTCAATAATTTTCTTTTATCATTAGGTTTGTAAAAAAGTAATTTTCATAGCCGTAGCCTTTTTATTTCTTAAAACTCGCGTTTTATTTTGTTCGTTAACATAGTTTTAAATTAAACTTTTGCGTTTTTAGTTTTTAAGCGTTTTTAGGATATTTGGTTTCCAGTAATTGTTGATATTGTTTATTTGAAACATTTTCTTTTATATTTCCTTCGTTTTACTCACTCAAATCCTTTTTCATTCAAAATCACTCGATCACGAATCCGTTTTAATACCATTCACACCTCGTCGGGACATAACGACCCAGGGATATTCTATACTCCTTGGATCATTGCATTGAGCCCTAAATGGCTTGACTTTTGTTGACCAAATCCTTGGTCAGTTTTAGTTGACTGTTTCTGGGCCAATCAGGATGTCATGGAAATTGAGTTCCTATTCGCCTTATTGTTGCTTTGTGGTGTATTGTTGATATTCTTCCGATGTCTTGGTTTCATTTATATCGATTCTTGTTGAGCGTATGATAAGTGATGTCGGGGAACTTATGAACCTTGTGTGATGTTTCGGATCAATGGCTGCACGACAAAACCCTGTCAGAGCTACCCGATCGGGTACTGCAGCGGCTACCCCTGGTCGCCAAGGACGCCGTCCTACTCGGAATGTCGAAACCCCTACTCCTGACAACCTGGACACCACCAACCGCAACAACAGGAATCAAAATGTTGATGTTCAGGGAGACAATGGTCAT
>LBNU01007200.1:87968-111332 GCA_014162995.1 Artemisia annua
ATAAAGTGTGTTGTGACCGTGCTTATGTGTTTGTTTTGCCCAGTTTAAAGGACCTCAAGTCCTCTACCTGAGGGTGCGTTTGGATTCAGATCACATCGAAACAGTTGATTCAAATGTTGTCATGTCAAGTAGGTATAAGACCTGTTCTGGTGTTCTTGTGTTGTGTTTGATTCGGTTTGGGTGCCCAGGTTTGATGAACCCACAAAGAGTGTCAAAGTGCTTGTCTTAGTCTCAATAACTTAGGGTCTCGTTAAGCTAAAGGTCCAAGTTTTTATGTGGCTAAGTTGGTCTTCAAACGCTCGTGTCTTACTTATTTTGATGGCGACCTGCTTCCTTCTTTTCTTTTCATTCAGGACACCATAGGGCACAACATCAAACTTCAATCTTTTTTTTTAAAACTAAAAGAAACCACACCTTCTTTTCCTTGCGAATTGGTTTTGGACTCAGGTCTTAGGGTGCGTACTGTTTGTAAAACTTATATTACTATTAAAAACTAATATCAAAATGTAATATGGAACTTAGTTTGGGGTCTTAATGCGCGTCGACCTAGGTTATACTCGACTACTCCGACACTCATTCTTGCCCCGTTTCATTCCACTCGATCACGAGTTCACGACGTAATTTGTAATGGTTTATATTTAAATTTATTTGACTTACTTCAGCGATTTACTTGGGTATTTATAAACAATATACAACGGCTTATTATTCAAATGTATATTTGAGTCACGCCAACTTTCATAAAAATACTATATACTTTTAACAATCTAATAAACGGACAACAAGCATTTTAAACAAACCTACATTTTTAAAGTGTATAGTTACTAGTTAACGTTAAATATGAACACTTTAAATAAAGCCACCACTTAACTATATATTTTTGTAATAGAAACAAACATTTTATATATAAATATAAATACACTCGGCTAAATAATTATATGTACTCCTAACGACAAGGCTTCTATATTCCGTCAACGTCTAATACTCATTATAATTACCCTCCGTACTCCGACTTCCAGTTATTATCGAACCAAAGGTTCATTCGCCTTTGATATTCTATTTTTTTTATTTTATCTACTTACATATATACTTGTACAGTTCCATAAGCCAATACCTGCACACACATAAAAATTGTTTTCAAACTTAAATGTTGCCACACAAGCAACAATAACAAAACGTTTTGAAACCTTTTTAAACTTATTTACGTTTCATCGAGTCTTAAACTAGAACTGTGGACTAAATTATGCCATACTAATCTAGGTCACGCGTCGGAGCTATCACCTGCTATTTGATTTTATTGCATTTGAGACTACTACTACTAAGGTGAGTTCATAGTCCCACTTTTACTATGTTTTCAAATCCCGTGGGGAGATACATGCTACAAAACTGAACACAAGTATTTTTCTGTATGCTATCCTGAATGATATTGCCTAAGTTACCACTATTGCCAAAAGTCCCTCACATCATGAACCATTAATCACTTGCGAGTGAACGCGAATTTAGTGAATAGATCTATTGGCAGTTGACGCCCCATTTGTGCTAGCCGGATAGGTAGCCAAATGCACTATATTTGAACTAAACAGGAAGACGGCAACCTTCTGCACGAGGGCATTTATACTAATATTATCCCTATAATGTTTTTTTTTGGAACGGCATTATCCCTATAATGTTACCTAATGTCATTATTACATAACGTCACTAGTTAACGTTTGCGTGTCATGAGGCTTAGGGCAATACACATGTTACACTACGATATCATTGTTTTACTATTATTTGGCTTGTGTTCAAACTATTATGAATTAAACACTATGGAATCACTCAACCTTTGTGTTGACCTTTTTAGCATGTTTTATCTCAGGTAACTAAGAAGCAAATGGCACAGAGTGGGCTAGGGCATCTTATGAATATCACCCAACAATGTTATCATTCATTTCTTTAAATTTAAACATTTTTATTATGTATTACTAAACCGTATGGAACCGTTGTTGCTACTCTGGTTTAATATTTGATGAATGATAACAAATTTTCTCAAAACGTATCTTTCGAGTCGTTTTCTATAATTATGACTATGATTCTAAGATGTAATACCCCGATTAGACTTCCGCTGCTTCATTACGATTTTCGGGGTGTTACAGATTGGTATCAGAGACATGGTTATAGAGAACCAAGTGTATTTTCAAAACACTGGACTATAACCACATTTTCAAACGAACCAAGTGTATTTTCATGCATTGAGATTTGCTTAGCAAATGATGCATAACTATTAGACATTATAACTATTTAAACCATACATAAATAACTTATAATTACTATTATTGGGTTATTACAGTACCATGTCTTCGGCTTCGCACCCCATTACCTTATCATCAGATTCGGACATTACGGACGCCATGTCTTCGACTGTCGTATTAATGCCACCAGTGACTCCTGCCCCCACCGCACCAACAGTAGCATCCGAGGAAACCGAGCCCTTCGAGGAAGGTGAAGTTACCCCTTCACGACACACCACTATACCTACATTGTTCACACCACCTGTTATACCCGCCTTGCTAATCAGACCCGGGATGAGTATCCCACCCTATTGCATTTTTCGATATCACCCCACTGGACCCAAGATGGTACACACCAGGAGCCGCCTAGTGCGCCCACTCATACCACCACCACCATTATGGACTCTTGACATGCCTACCTACGAAGACTTGGAAGACACATTAGGGATAGTGCCATGACCATCACGACCACCACATCATGCAACCACTGAGGACCCACCTAGAAGGGCATTGAGCAGTTCTTAGACTACACTATTATCATTAGTAGCTTCTATCCTAGCCACGGGATGTGTGGCCAAATTAATGACACTTGTAGTATCTTTTTGTTGTATAACAAATTGGGACAAGTTATCATTTGGACATGTGGCTTGATTATGTTATGTATCGATATTGGCCTATAAGAGCCGAAATTTTCCGTCACGTATTCATATGTGCGATGATCGTATCTATTCATATCATGACTATATTATGGTTGTCATTTATTCCGATCTCGTCATGGTTGAGCTAATCTCATTTTATTACATATGTTTACTAATAGGAACATCTTTACTATGTCTCGCTCTCCTTTCCTTCTAATAAGTACTTTCATACGAACCTGCATTATTCCATAGAATTGGTGTACGATTATCTCGAGTTGTAAGCTTAATTGCTCCTAACTATCTGTAATCTCTTATCAACTAAATGTGTCAACCATCGCCCATTGCACTCCATATTTTACTACTTATCTTACAAACTATTATTTTACCATTTTACGAATTAATACTATACCATCTTTCACTATGTTCCAAACAAATTTAATATGCTCTTAAGAATTACCTTACTGAAACCTCATAAAATGATAATCAGACTTACTATCAACTTATAAATTGTTTTATTTAGACTCATATAAACCATTTTGTGAACACCTTACAGACAGTCTTGCTATAATCTTGTAAGACCATTTACTATTTCGCTAAAATTTTATACGCTGATTCTCATTACCCCATCAATCATTTCATCTCTCTAACGAAAATAATAAACAATGTCGCTATCAACATACAACCATCTACAGATTTACATCAATGTAATTTTACTACTATTTTATAAACCATCAAACGTTTTTTTTTACTAACACCCTGTAATCCATGTTGCAAATGCTCTACAAGTTTTACTATTGATTTATAAATTATTTTGCTCCTTGAGCACCACATTAACCACTGACTTATAAAACAACAAATTGCATTGCTAGCTCTACAAGCTATATCGCAAATGCATTTCAAACCGATTTTCCGTCATTCTACGAACTGTTTTACTACCATAAAATCAAAAATTTCGACCGTACCACTGTCTTATAAATGATCATCCCCGTTGTTCTATAAACTGTTTCACAAATTATTTTACAAACTATTTTGTCATATGTTTCACTACTTTAGTACTATCTCATAAACCAACAAACGACTTCGTCAAAAGATTTTTTTTATGTGACGATTATCCTAAGATTTTCACTATCATTTTATAAACTATTTCGCTCCCCTGTGAGCTACTTTAGCCACTGTCTGGTCTAACAATAAATTGCGTATTTATCACTCTATAAATTATATCACGGTTTCTTTACCAACCATTTTACTGTCATCTCGCGAGCTGCCCTGCTACTATATCACAAACCAAACCACAACTCGATTACTATTTTGCAATTAATAAATTAATTCCCTATTAATCTATAAACTATTCTACACGCCATTTTGTAAGCTATTCTATAATCATCTTATGAAATAATTTCTTTTTGAAAAAGTATTTTGAGCTACCTCTTCATGAACAACTGATACTTTCTTTTAAACTAAACCCAACGCTGCATCGTTGAACCTTAATTATACAAAGCCTGATCACCTCTGTATAATTCAGGTAGGACCATGCTACGCTAGGAATAGTTGTCCAAACTCTTTGCCAGAAAGTCAAATTTTCTATTTTTGTTTTCAAGAAAACACAAGGTTGCATAAAAATAGTGCAAGTCATGGGCATCTGTAATAACCAAATAAACCTCGATACCATCTTATCACATAAATTCAGCCTCGTCTCGTATCATATTCTAATTTGAGGGGTTAAGCTACATCATCAGCCATCATAGAGCAACCTACTAACGAATGTAGCCATAATTAATGGGATTGCCTACGATCATGACCATGAGAATTCGTTTGAAGCTTAACCTTAGGACATCTTGCTTTACTTCACATCCCCCGATTTTGAAAAATNCCAACAAACGACTTCATCGGAAGATTTTTTTTATGTTACGATTATCCTAAGATTTTCACTATCATTTTATAAACTATTTCGCTCCCCTGTGAGCTACTTTAGCCACTGTCTGGTCTAACAATAAATTGCGTATTTATCACTCTATAAATTATATCACGGTTTCTTTACCAACCATTTTACTGTCATCTCGCGAGCTGCCCTGCTACTATATCACAAACCAAACCACAACTCGATTACTATTTTGCAATTAATAAATTAATTCCCTATTAATCTATAAACTATTCTACACGCCATTTTGTAAGCTATTCTATAATCATCTTATGAAATAATTTCTTTTTGAAAAAGTATTTTGAGCTACCTCTTCATGAACAACTGATACTTTCTTTTAAACTAAACCCAACGCTGCATCGTTGAACCTTAATTATACAAAGCCTGATCACCTCTGTATAATTCAGGTAGGACCATGCTACGCTAGGAATAGTTGTCCAAACTCTTTGCCAGAAAGTCAAATTTTCTATTTTTGTTTTCAAGAAAACACAAGGTTGCATAAAAATAGTGCAAGTCATGGGCATCTGTAATAACCAAATAAACCTCGATACCATCTTATCACATAAATTCAGCCTCGTCTCGTATCATATTCTAATTTGAGGGGTTAAGCTACATCATCAGCCATCATAGAGCAACCTACTAACGAATGTAGCCATAATTAATGGGATTGCCTACGATCATGACCATGAGAATTCGTTTGAAGCTTAACCTTAGGACATCTTGCTTTACTTCACATCCCCCGATTTTGAAAAATACTACCGTCAGACAGAAAACCTCCAAAATTCGATAACTACCAAATAACTCAAAACCCCAGGAGTCACTAAGACATACCTTCACTTTAACCGATGTCAACGTGATGACGATTACATTCAGTCCTTTAATCGAAACAGTACCTTCTATTTTAAACACAAAGTAACTACTAAACAACCAACCGATTGCTAGTAGCAATCAACTCCATTCTTCAAGACCTTACCGTCCGCGATTCAGTGTGCCCTGAACTATCCATCTGACTACTAATAGGAACCGACATCATCTTTCGAGGTTGCACCCTAAACCGGCTAGATACCCATAAGACACCGACTTAGTATCCACAGAACTTGAGGCTTGGACATTTTGTTATGTCTGGTTACTGAAATACCACAATAATCTATGATGAGAAACTCGTCTGCGTACCTTATGGTAATAAGATTTCTAACAATACAAAGAAGGACCCTCGATGAAGGTCAAGAATGAAGGGACCAATAGAAATTTTGACAAGGGCTAGGAATACACCATGGGTACTTAGGACCCAACGAAAGTCTTAAGACCTTGCAGAGCAACCCGAACTACTACCTTGGAGATTCCCAAACCCTTCACTAATTCTTTGAGGGTATTAGCTTGACTGGGACGTAAGAGTGATCTAAAACACTATTGTTCACTACGCCAAACCTTAAAGGTAAATCAAACATCTCTGTTTGCGACTAGGAATGAAGAGACACCGTGACTCGACACTACTCCGTCAATGTACGATTCACCATATCCGCACCATATAATTTTCCCTCGTGAGTAAGGGATACCTTGGATAGTACTATCAATATACAACCACCCTTACGACATTGTACCCTCTAGGAATTCTAGATTATGCGGCCCCAAAAATCCGTTTTGACATGACCTCACTCCCACAATAAGAAGCCAAGAAGTCTCAACATACCGAATGATGTTTGATACACAACTTCCACTTGCAACCAAGGAAAACATCTCCTGACATAATATCCAATTGATTCATTAATTTCAGACCACTAGCATAACCATATAAGTCATAATACCTTCCAGTACTACCGAAGTGAATTAAGTATCATATCTATATACTTCACCTGACATTTAGCCACCAAACACTACCAAGCACTGGAAACTAGACTATGCCCTTAAACCTCTAAAAAAAAAAAAAAAAAAAAAAAAAAAAAAAAAAAAAAAAAAAAAAAAAAAAAAAAAAAACTTTATACCTACCCAACTATACCTGCTTACTTGATGTTTTCACTCTTAAGGAACTTTTCCTAAAACTCGTAGTGATATTTTTCTGAAATACTTGTTTTAACGGGTTAAATTATTTTTAGTCAAACCTTACCAAACTTTCGTATGTTAAGAAACGTATAAATGTTGATTTTTATGAAATTGTCTTGCTTAACCACATTTAAAAATTCGTTCTACTAAACTCTAAAATTTTCAAGGTTGTATCATTATACACGACTATCAAACAGAGAAATTTGTGTCTTCTAAATTATTGATTTGGTCAAATTCGTGTAAACGCTTTAATTAAAAATTTCGAACAAAAATCTTTTATCAATGCCTTTAAGCAGGAAAACGAACAATCCCAGAACAAATCTTAGGATCAATCCTCGAAAACAACCGCTACACCTATATACTACCTCACCTGTTTAAGATTGACAATAGCGATAGGCCATACCTTGACACCATTCCTCTGAAGTACAACCTTCCCACTCATCCTGTAAGTTAAGATTCTCACACTGGTAGAAACACGTGGGATTAGATAATCAATTACTCAAGACACAACCTGCTCTTACGGAATTGTAGATAACTTGTTCATTTTGGGACATAACATCTACTTTTACATTGGGACAATAAGAGGTCACATCTGACCGAAAGACCTTTAGCTTCTACTTATAATGAGACAAACATCCATCGACATAGTACTCACTTGACTTAGACCGCTAATACCATGATTTTGGAGCCAATATACTTCATGGTTCTGTCCTAATAAGTTGAACACTTAGAACCGCAAGCCTGACCTGGTAATAACTTCCAAACATCCCTAATCATTGGCATCCGATTCTGCCCTTAGATCCCTTCAGTCATAGATTATCACCTTGACTAGCCGGGTAGGCTTGCCGACACGTTCTTCCTTGATGTCCACTCCAAAGGGCTTTTCCCCTTAAATGCCATACATTTACCATGAGACTATTAGTGATATGTGCCCTCATTGTTCCAACCCAAAGTAGTTCCACCCCTTCATTTTGACATCAACAACTACACCTATTTCCCCGGGAACTAAGGATCATTTAGACTCTAGGAGACATGTTGAGAACATGTGTAACTGATTTGGATAATAGTTAGATAATCCTTCGTTGTTAATCAAATCCTTCTACAATGACGGTCATCACACTAGTATAGAGACTGCCCATTCAGGGCACTTGTTGGTCAAGAAGTGTCTATCCGATGAATCACTCGTCATTACTTTAGAGGAAATTCAACTCGACGACGAACTCAACTTTATTAGATAACCAATAGAAATCATCGACCATAATGTCAAGTGTTTGAAACAAAGCCACCTCCCCAGTGTCGAGGTTCGATGGAACTCTAATAGAGAACCAGATTATACATGGGAGCGTGAAGACCAAATTCGTGCCAAATATACACACCTTTTCTCTAAGACAACTCTGACAATTACCACGGACTAAGAATTCCAGGACGGAATTCAGAATTAGGGGTAGGTACTGTAAGAACCCGAAATTTTCCAAGTTATTTATTTCCTGTAAGACCGAAAAGTTTATTATTTAATGTGATATTCAGCATTTCCATTTAGTCTCACATTTAAACTTTTGCTTTCATTTATACTGTAAAGCAACGACGACTATTGTCAGATAAACGATATGACGAATTTTATTAAAACCGCACGCGTATCGACATCATGATAGTATGGCATAGTTCTAAATAATTAAATTCCGGGATTCAACAAAACCCGAGGTTCGTTTAATTTCCCTCGAGTGTTACAGAAATCAAAAAGGTCCTCACACCTCACTTTTCTTATTTAACTTCCACTTATATACTACTTACACAAATAAATACACAAAACAAAATACATTTCAATTAAAAACTAAAATACAAAAACAAAATAAATAAATAAAGATAAACTACAAAATCGTGCCTTGTTATACCCACAAACCGACCCCCTTTCCCTCATCCACCTTACCAAAATTTCATAAGAAGATAACTCCATCTCCTCCACCTCTCTCTCCCTCATATCAAAACCAGATAAAGCCCAACATCCCTACTTCCTCCTGCTACGCCGCTCCCACTCAGGTCTGAATCCATGACCACAAGACAACAAGGTGGTCCTGATGTCCTCCCTCTTTGTCCAAAGATTGATGTCAACGCAAGACTACAAATGGGTGACTAGATGAGGATGAAGCCATACCCTTTTCAGGGCGCAAGGACGACTGGCAACGAGTTGAAGAGGTCCTAACCTCCCTCGTGTTATTCCCTTATAAACCGAGCGGATCTACAAGCGAGACCACACCATTCTCAAACTTTCACAAACAATCTATAGTTAGTTCTCAAAAGGAGTAAGTGTTCCTGTGTCGAAGTGGTGTGGATCAGTTTGTAGCAGATTCGGATTCGAGCTTTTGGGTTTCATTTGATCTTCTTGTTAATCGGCTCAATTTGTTGTAAGGTCTAAAAATCTCTTGTTATTTTGTTTCATTTAATCTGTAAACATGTTTATGTTGATGGTTCTGAGTTCATTCGAATATATGATTTTGCATATACATATTATCTGGTCTTTTCTTTTTCTTGTTTAGTTTTGATTCTGTCAACATTTCAATTCTCCGATAAACCAATCAGTTGTGAACCTTGCTCTTGTTGAATCACTAAGTAGTCTTGACGATAAAACCTATGTGTTATAAGTCTTGTTGTTATACCTTGTCTTTGTTTAAAAGAGAATCGATCAACTTCATTTTTATGAGTCTCGGTTGTTATTGATTTTGTATGGCTAAACCTGAACTAAAAACCAGAATATCAATCGGCTAATAATTTGAAGTGTGTATGTTTTTGGCTTAAATCTCGGGTTGGTTGTTTTGTTAACTGTTGGATTATTTCGATTCGCGACCCATAGTCAGTTTGTTCTATTTGATAACCTCTGGTTTGGTGTTGCTCGATTAGGCACAAGGGGTGCGTTTGTTGGGGCTCATTTTGTGCTTATAAGTCTAGTTTGAATAGGCAGCTTGTGCTTGTCCTTGGTGGTCTTGATCACGACTCAAAGGGAGACTACAAGGGTAGTCTTAAGTTTATGTGGTACGTCGGCTCAACAACTCACATAAAGTGTGTTGTGACCGTGCTTATGTGTTTGTTTTGCCCAGTTTAAAGGACCTCAAGTCCTCTACCTGAGGGTGCGTTTGGATTCAGATCACATCGAAACAGTTGATTCAAATGTTGTCATGTCAAGTAGGTATAAGACCTGTTCTGGTGTTCTTGTGTTGTGTTTGATTCGGTTTGGGTGCCCAGGTTTGATGAACCCACAAAGAGTGTCAAAGTGCTTGTCTTAGTCTCAATAACTTAGGGTCTCGTTAAGCTAAAGGTCCAAGTTTTTATGTGGCTAAGTTGGTCTTCAAACGCTCGTGTCTTACTTATTTTGATGGCGACCTGCTTCCTTCTTTTCTTTTCATTCAGGACACCATAGGGCACAACATCAAACTTCAATCTTTTTTTTTTAAACTAAAAGAAACCTCACCTTCTTTTCCTTGCGAATTGGTTTTGGACTCAGGTCTTAGGGTGCGTACTGTTTGTAAAACTTATATTACTATTAAAAACTAATATCAAAATGTAATATGGAACTTAGTTTGGGGTCTTAATGCGCGTCGACCTAGGTTATACTCGACTACTGATCCGCCACTCATTCTTGCCCCGTTTCATTCCACTCGATCACGAGTTCACGACGTAATTTGTAATGAGCTTATGAAACTTACTTATAGTCAAAACTGTATATACATCTAAAACTTATAAAAAAATAGACTAAGCTAAATCTTAAGCTTTGAACTTTCAATTAATATTAATGGTTTATATTTAAATTTATTTGACTTACTTCGGTGATTTACTTGGGTATTTATAAACAATATACAACGGCTTATTATTCAAATGTATATTTGAGTCACGCCAACTTTCATAAAAATACTATATACTTTTAACAAACTAATAAACGGACAACAAGCATTTTAAACAAACCTACATTTTTAAAGTGTATAGTTACTAGTTAACGTTAAATATGAACACTTTAAATAAAGCCACCACTTAACTATATATTTTTGTAATAGAAACAAACATTTTATATATAAATATAAATACACTCGGCTAAATAATTATATGTACTCCTAACGACAAGGCTTCTATATTCCGTCAACGTCTAATACTCATTATAATTACCCTCCGTACTCCGACTTCCAGTTATTATCGAACCAAAGGTTCATTCGCCTTTGATATTCTATTTTTTTTTTATTTTATCTACTTACATATATACTTGTACAGTTCCATAAGCCAATACCTGCACACACATAAAAATTGTTTTCAAACTTAAATGCTGCCACACAAGCAACAATAACAAAACATTTTGAAACCTTTTTAAACTTACTTACGTTTCATCGAGTCTTAAACTAGAACTGTGGACTAAATTATGCCATACTAATCTAGGTCACGCGTCGGAGCTATCACCTGCTATTTGATTTTATTGCATTTGAGACTACTACTACTAAGGTGAGTTCATAGTCCCACTTTTACTATGTTTTCAAATCCCGTGGGGAGATACATGCTACAAAACTGAACACAAGTATTTTTCTGTATGCTATCCTGAATGATATTGCCTAAGTTACCACTATTGCCAAAAGTCCCTCACATCATGAAACATTAATCACTTACGAGTGAACGCGAATTTAGTGAATAGATCTATTGGCAGTTGACGCCCCATTTGTGCTAGCCGGATAGGTAGTGTAACACCCCCAAAATCGGGTCCAGCGGAAGCATACATGCAATGGGGTGCTACTAAGCTGGTATCGTAACATGAGGTACAAAGAACGGTTTTTATCTCAACCGTTTAGAATAAATTTCACTATTAAAAATAATGATTTTACATATTTCAAAAGTATTGCGGAAATAGGCCCATAAAATAAATGAAGTGGTCCCAACTGTTTATCAGAGTCATCTATGACCATGCCATGCCGTTTGCCAATTGCCTCCAACAGTAAGTTATCACCTTAGAAAACCTGAGAATACATGCTAAAAAGTGTCAACACAAAGGTTGGTGAGTTCATAGAGTTTATAAGTAAAACAGTTGATTGAAAGAGTTTCGAGTTTGTTTGATAATTGCAATAAAATAATTCGCGGGCTACGTTGTTATACGCCCATAGTTCGTTTGTTTGCCCTGATCGGGTCTGTGAATCCATTATGTTTGTATAAAAATAAATTGACTTACTCAGGTCGATAGTTGAGTAAATCCATAATGTTTGTATAAAATCGTTTGATTGGGTGATTCCCTGGTGTTTGTATAAAACATTTGAACACAAGTTTTCCAGTTAGATAACATAATTGCATCGTAGTGTAATATATTGCCCTAAGCCTCATGACACGCAAACCTTAACATAGGGTGATATCATAAATGATATAAATAGCCTACATCATGAATGATGTAGGTGATAGTGCCCTCGTCGTCGTAGGAGTTTGCCAACTTCCTATTTATATTCGAATAAAGTGCATTTGGTAACCATTTCAGGCTAACTTCAAATGGGGCGTCAACTGCCAATAGATCTATTCACTAAATTCGCGTTCACTCGCAAGTGATTAATGGTTCATGATATGAGGGACTTTTGGCAAGGGTGTTAACTTAGGCAATATCAATCAGGATAGCATACAGAACAATACTTGTGTTCAGGTTTGTAACATGTAATATGTTTCAATAAACAAATATAGTGTATCATCAATAAACAAATAGAGTGTTTAAGATAAACGAGTAAAAGATGTAAATAAAACGAGCATGTATCTCCCCCAAAGAGTTCAAAATAGATAAAAGAGGGGATATGACTCACCTCAAGTAAGGTAGTAATCTGGTAATGAATAAGTAAGGCAACGAAAGGATCGACTCCGAAAGGCGACCTAGTTAAGTGTGGGTTTGACTTAGTATGACATTGAAATGAGCGAATGCAAGTGAATGTTTTTAAAAAAATATTGTATCACCACAATACGTTGTGCTTGTGTTTTACAAGTTTGAGAAAGTATTTTGTCTTTTTGTAAGTTTTCGTCTTTTAGTCGGATTTTTTTGAAAATAATAACTATTTTATTGTTTATAAATTCGGGGCTTGTTTATTTGACGTGTTTATAAGAAAATATACATGTTCATCAAAATAAGCTAAGGAGGCCGTATATTGGATTTTTATTCATTTATGTGGCCAAATAAGCAAAAGATGCCGCGGGTTGGATTTTAACACATTTATATGACCAAATAAATCAAATAGGCCGCGGATTGGATTTTAACACATTTATACGACCAAATAAATCAAATAGGCCGCGGATTGGATTTTAACACATTTTTATGACCAAATAAGTCAAAGAGGTCGCGGATTAGATTTTTAAGAAAAATAGACAATAACTTACAAAAAAAATAATAATAATAATAAACAGCAGAACTTAACCACAAGTTTAAACAAAAGACAACACAAACATGGTGATACAATTTCTGGTCTAGGTTTTTATAAATGTGTCAAGTAGATATATATTTACACATAACTAATTCTTGAATTTTTTTCTTGCAAATCTTAACATATAAGGTGTACTTTTGTTAAATATAAGTAATGAAGTTCAAGAAAGTACAAGAAAAATTAGAGAAGGATGACTTACAAACAGTTAGTGTTTATGGTGGTTTTAAGAAACTAATAACAACTCAAATGTTGTTTAATAACCCAAGCTAAGTATATCAATATACTCCAAATAGTCTTCTTACACCCAGATCTTCACAAGAACGAGAAAAAAAAATGGTTTGGTGTTGTTTCTTGTTTTCAGCCGAACACCCAACAGAAAAGAGAGAGAGCAAATTTTGTTTTGAAATTGTGTTTTGTGTGTGAAATGATAAGTGAGGTGGTATCCTTAATAGGCAAAGGTAGCTCCAAAACAAAATCAAATGGAAACAAATATGTACTAAGTTTGTTAGAGATAAAACAAAAGTCACACATTTGTTGTGTGTTGTGAGGCTCGGCTAAGGACAAAAGAAAAGGGAGAAATTTTATGTTTTGAGTTGGTGAGTAATTAAGAGTGCTCATTTGACTTGGTCTTTATAGTGTCCCATGTGGAGATGTTACCAAACTAGAAATTAAATAGGACCAAAGATGTTTAACCATTTTGGGCAAAATGTACCAAAGATGTTTAACCATTTTGGGCAAAATGTTGGGTGGCTGAGATGTCATCTTGGGTGACGCCAAGTTGGACGACACAAGGTGGGGAAACCGCTTTGTTTGCATTAGTTGAAATTTGTTGACATAGTTTTTATAATCTAAAACTCAAGTATGGCACCAAAACTAAAATCCCAACAGTACTATGAGTGTTTAACTTGGATTGGTAAAATTTTAATTTTGATGGGGAGACCACATTGTGGCGTCATATATGAGACAAGGGGGAGGGAGATGTCATGATTTTAACTTATTAGTTGAAACTTATGAGATGATCAAAGCACTTAAAATACAAGACAAATGATCATGGGGGTGTTTGTGGTGTGTGACGGCAACAAGAGAGAAGAAAGCAAGAGTTGGTGATTTTGTGTTATGAATGAAGTGATAAATATTAGTTTGGTATTTATAAGAATCAAAGCAAGTATGCAACCAAATTGTTGTTATTAGTTGAAAATTGATAGCTAGTACATGTTTTTGGACACATGCACAAGGTTTGGCGTTTTGAGAAAGATATGAAAAATACATTTTTGATTATGTTTTTATAAAAATAAAATAAAAACACAATTATTAACTCCGAAAAATAATCATTGGATTTAAGTCATTACTAATGTGGGTTACGTCACATAATTAGTTGACGAATATCATTCGTAGTTGTAAAAAAAAAATTTAACATGAAAATGGTTAATTAGACCTTCATAATAAATTACTTCATGTTTAGCGATAATTAATGATTAGGTAATTTACGGGGTATTATAGTACCTACCCGTTAGACTGAATTCCGTCCCGGAATTCTAAGTTGTGGTTGTTGTCGGGGTTGTCTCGGGAGATAAGGATGGGTGATACTCTTGTCGGAGGATGTTTGCTGGCTACGGGTGAAAGCTAAGGGTCTTACTGTCGGATGCGACCTCTGATTATTCCAATGTAAAAGTGATGTCCCATCCCTAAAAGGTTATGCAATCTAAAACTCCAAAAGGGCACATCATTTCCTAAGTAATTGATTATTTCAGTCCACCCGCTTACAACTGTGAGAATATTATCTTATAGGGTGAGTGGGAAGGTCGTACTTTGAAGGAATGGTGTCAAGGTATAACATATTGCTATCATAACTCTTAGGCATGTCAGGTAGTATGTAAGTGTAGCAATTATTTCGAGGTTTGATCCTAAGATTGGTTCTAGGATTGTGCGTTTTCCTGCTTAGAGGCATTTATAAAATTTTGTTCGAAATTTTTATTTGAGTAAGCGTTTTCACGAATTTGACTAAATCAAAAATCTAAATAAGACAATTTCACAGAAATCAATGTTTAGACGAAGGTTTGATAAGGTCTGACTAAAATAGGTATATAATGTAGTAGTGTGGGTTTTTAAGCATGGTGTAGATAAAATAACTTCGCAAAAAAAATATAATACTTAGTCGCTCTTTAATATGCAAAAGTTTTGATATAGTTTGACCAGGGAAAATTTTTAACTCCACAAAATGAGTATCTCGGAAAAATATTTTTGTAGTTGGTATAAACGCGTTTTTAAATAAAGATCTTTGAAAGTGAAATCATTGAAGATGAAGGAATATTTGGGTATGACATTTATATAAGTTTATGAAGGTTCAAGGATAAAGTCTAGTTCCTAATGCTTGGTAGTGTTTGGTGGCTAAATATCGGGTGAATCTTATAGTTGTGGTACTTAACTCACTTTGGCAATATTGGGATGTATCATGGCTTATATTGTTGAAATGAATGTGTGAGTCGGACATTATGTCATGAGGTGTTTTCTTTGGTTACAAGTGAAAGTTGTGGATTGATAAGGGAATCTAATCGCAAGGAACGAATAGTTAACTTGTTTAGAGATGGATGGCAACAGGACTCAGTGGGTTGTTATCTATAGTTTCAGGCAGAGGTGCGAGATTCACTCCTAAGGTTTGGTTGGTTTCCAAAAGAAAATGTTGGTTATTATGTTTATAAGGCAATAACATAAAACCACTTTTTCATAGAAGTAAATGGTCCGCAAGATGATTTGTAAAAATATTTTATAAAACGATTTGTAAAGCAATTTATAGAGTAATAAGAAAACAATTTATTATTTGCAAGATAATAGTAACATTGTAGTTTGCGATATAGTTGCAAGACAGCAAATCGGTCTATAAAGTAACTTGTGAAATGATTTGTAAAACAGTTTATAAGACATTAGGAAAAGCGATTCATTGTTTATAAAAGAACAGTAAGGCCGAAATTTTTGATTGTAGTATGACATTTTGTAGAGTGTATTGTAGGATGATTGAGAACAGTTCGTACGTTACTAGTGACACGGTGTATTATTTTATAAGAGGGTGGGAAGATAGAAAACTGGTAGTCCCAAGGGATGAGTGAAGGATCATGTGTTCTGAAGATAATGGTTCAGGTTATTCCGTAAGGTCTTAAGGCTTCTGTTGGTTTACAAGTCTAACTAATTGTATGTTTTCTAGACCTTGGTAAAGATTCATTGGTTCTTTCATTGCTTATTTCCATCGGAAGGCTTTCCCCTTAGGTACTATGAGGAGTCGTTCCTAAAACAGCTAGTGATTAAATCCTGGTTCATCGATTGCGCGTATGGTCTAGGGTAGAGGTGACTGTAATATAACCCGTAATAGTAAGTATAAGTCTTTAATATATGTTAAATAATGTTTAAATGGTTATGCATCATCTGCTAAGCAAATCTCCATGCATAGTGTTGGTAAAGTGCAGGCACGGGGGCGCAAAGTAATATAGTGTAGAATGGTCTGTTAGAGAGTGTAGTATCGCAGCTAGTAAAGTGTTTCGTTTTAAGAGGAAAAGCATTGTAATGAAAGAGTGTTGTGGTGCTGGTGTGTTGTGAGCCGAAGTAAACTTTTTATGCAATTCTCGTGAATGTACGCAGACATTTTACCGTTCTCAGAAATCAAGTAGAAACTTAACCGGACATAACTCCATTATAACTACTCCCAGTATCTCAAAGTTCACCTCTGAGTTGGACATAGGTGATCATACTATGTCCCACTGTCCCTGGTTGAATATAGGTGATCAGTCTATATTCACCCGAGGTTCAATGAACTTTAAAATACTCAGCTCAGTCATACTAGTAATATGCCCTTTAGAAGTTGTTTTGAAAGGCTAAGACAAGTGTCCAGACTCAAGGTCGAATGATGAGATTACGTAAGGAAAAGATGTAATGTGGTGATAGGTATGATACGTGAGCATAAGTATATAGAAAATACTTATGGTAGATAGCGAAAATAAGTGGATAAAAATCATTCAATAGTAAGACACACATCTCATCAAGTATATTAGTGAGCAACATCACCAGCGAGGCATAAGCTTGGCAGGCAGGCATGTGAAGGTCATAGGGTTAAGTTTTCATAAAAATAGTTATAGTCTGGGTTTTGAAAATACCAGTTCTCTATAACCTGTGGCTCTGATACCATCTGTAACACCCCCAAAATCGGGTCCAGCGGAAGCATACATGCAATGGGGTGCTACTAAGCTGGTATCGTAACATGAGGTACAAAGAACGGTTTTTATCTCAACCGTTTAGAATAAATTTCACTATTAAAAATAATGATTTTACATATTTCAAAAGTATTGCGGAAATAGGCCCATAAAATAAATGAAGTGGTCCCAACTGTTTATCAGAGTCATCTATGACCATGCCATGCCGTTTGCCAATTGCCTCCAACAGTAAGTTATCACCTTAGGAAACCTGAGAATACATGCTAAAAAGTGTCAACACAAAGGTTGGTGAGTTCATAGAGTTTATAAGTAAAACAGTTGATTGAAAGAGTTTCGAGTTTGTTTGATAATTGCAATAAAATAATTCGCGGGCTACGTTGTTATACGCCCATAGTTCGTTTGTTTGCCCTGATCGGGTCGGTGAATCCATTATGTTTGTATTAAAATAAATTGACTTACTCAGGTCGATAGTTGAGTAAATCCATAATGTTTGTATAAAATCGTTTGATTGGGTGATTCCCTGGTGTTTGTATAAAACATTTGAACACAAGTTTTCCAGTTAGATAACATAATTGCATCGTAGTGTAATATATTGCCCTAAGCCTCATGACACGCAAACCTTAACATAGGGTGATATCATAAATGATATAAATAGCCTACATCATGAATGATGTAGGTGATAGTGCCCTCGTCGTCGTAGGAGTTTGCCAACTTCCTATTTATATTCGAATAAAGTGCATTTGGTAACCATTTCAGGCTAACTTCAAATGGGGCGTCAACTGCCAATAGATCTATTCACTAAATTCGCGTTCACTCGCAAGTGATTAATGGTTCATGATATGAGGGACTTTTGGCAAGGGTGTTAACTTAGGCAATATCAATCAGGATAGCATACAGAACAATACTTGTGTTCAGGTTTGTAACATGTAATATGTTTCAATAAACAAATATAGTGTATCATCAATAAACAAATAGAGTGTTTAAGATAAACGAGTAAAAGATGTAAATAAAACGAGCATGTATCTCCCCCAAAGAGTTCAAAATAGATAAAAGAGGGGCTATGACTCACCTCAAGTAAGGTAGTAATCTGGTAATGAATAAGTAAGGCAACGAAAGGATCGACTCCGAAAGGCGACCTAGTTAAGTGTGGGTTTGACTTAGTATGACATTGAAATGAGCGAATGCAAGTGAATGTTTTTAAAAAAATATTGTATCACCACAATACGTTGTGCTTGTGTTTTACAAGTTTGAGAAAGTATTTTGTCTTTTTGTAAGTTTTCGTCTTTTAGTCGGATTTTTTTGAAAATAATAACTATTTTATTGTTTATAAATTCGGGGCTTGTTTATTTGACGTGTTTATAAGAAAATATACATGTTCATCAAAATAAGCTAAGGAGGCCGTATATTGGATTTTTATTCATTTATGTGGCCAAATAAGCAAAAGATGCCGCGGGTTGGATTTTAACACATTTATATGACCAAATAAATCAAATAGGCCGCGGATTGGATTTTAACACATTTATACGACCAAATAAATCAAATAGGCCGCGGATTGGATTTTAACACATTTTTATGACCAAATAAGTCAAAGAGGCCGCGGATTAGATTTTTAAGAAAAATAGACAATAACTTACAAAAAAAATAATAATAATAATAAACAGCAGAACTTAACCACAAGTTTAAACAAAAGACAACACAAACATGGTGATACAATTTCTGGTCTAGGTTTTTATAAATGTGTCAAGTAGATATATATTTACACATAACTAATTCTTGAATTTTTTTCTTGCAAATCTTAACATATAAGGTGTACTTTTGTTAAATATAAGTAATGAAGTTCAAGAAAGTACAAGAAAAATTAGAGAAGGATGACTTACAAACAGTTAGTGTTTATGGTGGTTTTAAGAAACTAATAACAACTCAAATGTTGTTTAATAACCCAAGCTAAGTATATCAATATACTCCAAATAGTCTTCTTACACCCAGATCTTCACAAGAACGAGAAAAAAAAATGGTTTGGTGTTGTTTCTTGTTTTCAGCCGAACACCCAACAGAAAAGAGAGAGAGCAAATTTTGTTTTGAAATTGTGTTTTGTGTGTGAAATGATAAGTGAGGTGGTATCCTTAATAGGCAAAGGTAGCTCCAAAACAAAATCAAATGGAAACAAATATGTACTAAGTTTGTTAGAGATAAAACAAAAGTCACACATTTGTTGTGTGTTGTGAGGCTCGGCTAAGGACAAAAGAAAAGGGAGAAATTTTATGTTTTGAGTTGGTGAGTAATTAAGAGTGCTCATTTGACTTGGTCTTTATAGTGTCCCATGTGGAGATGTTACCAAACTAGAAATTAAATAGGACCAAAGATGTTTAACCATTTTGGGCAAAATGTACCAAAGATGTTTAACCATTTTGGGCAAAATGTTGGGTGGCTGAGATGTCATCTTGGGTGACGCCAAGTTGGACGACACAAGGTGGGGAAACCGCTTTGTTTGCATTAGTTGAAATTTGTTGACATAGTTTTTATAATCTAAAACTCAAGTATGGCACCAAAACTAAAATCCCAACAGTACTATGAGTGTTTAACTTGGATTGGTAAAATTTTAATTTTGATGGGGAGACCACATTGTGGCGTCATATATGAGACAAGGGGGAGGGAGATGTCATGATTTTAACTTATTAGTTGAAACTTATGAGATGATCAAAGCATTTAAAATACAAGACAAATGATCATGGGGGTGTTTGTGGTGTGTGACGGCAACAAGAGAGAAGAAAGCAAGAGTTGGTGATTTTGTGTTATGAATGAAGTGATAAATATTAGTTTGGTATTTATAAGAATCAAAGCAAGTATGCAACCAAATTGTTGTTATTAGTTGAAAATTGATAGCTAGTACATGTTTTTGGACACATGCACAAGGTTTGGCGTTTTGAGAAAGATATGAAAAATACATTTTTGATTATGTTTTTATAAAAATAAAATAAAAACACAATTATTAACTCCGAAAAATAATCATTGGATTTAAGTCATTACTAATGTTGGTTACGTCACATAATTAGTTGACGAATATCATTCGTAGTTGTAAAAAAAAATTTAACATGAAAATGGTTAATTAGACCTTCATAATAAATTACTTCATGTTTAGCGATAATTAATGATTAGGTAATTTACGGGGTATTATAGGTAGCCAAATGCACTATATTTGAACTAAACAGGAGGACGGCAACCTTCTGCACGAGGGCATTTATACTAATATTATCCCTATAATGTTAGTACCTAATGTCATTATTACATGACGTCACTAGTTAACGTTTGCGTGTCATGAGGCTTAGGGCAATACACATGTTACACTACGATATCATTGTTTTACTATTATTTGACTTGTGTTCAAACTATTATGAATTTAACACTATGGAATCACTCAACCTTTGTGTTGACCTTTTTAGCATGTTTTATCTCAGGTAACTAAGAAGCAAATGGCACGGAGTGGGCTAGGGCATCTTATGAATATCACCCAACAATGTTATCATTCATTTCTTTAAATTTAAACATTTTTATTATGTATTACTAAACCGTATGGAACCGTTGTTGCTACTCTTTTTTAATATTTGATGAATGATAACAAATTTTCTCAAAACGTATCTTTCGAGTCGTTTTCTATAATTATGACTATGATTCTAAGATGTAATACCCCGATTAGACTTCCGCTGCTTCATTACAATTTTCGGGGTGTTACAGTTATGCTTCTATTCTATTCGATACTGGTGCCGATAGGAGTTTTGTGTCCACTACATTTGCACCTCTATTAGGAAAACCCCCGATGGCCTTAGAAATTGGATATGATGTAGAGTTAGCTAACGGAAAAATAGAAAGGATTAAAACCAGCATTCGCGGCTGCACATTGAATTTCTTGAATCGCCCTTTCAACATAGACCTTTTACCCGTCACATTAGGAAGTTTCGATCTCATCATTGGTATGGATTGGTTATCGAAATATCGTGCTCACATACTTTGCGATGAGAAGATTGTGCGTGTGCCTTACGGCAAGGAGATTTTAAATATACAAGGAGATAGAAAAGGGTTGAGGAGTCCATCTAGATTAGCGGTCATATCTTGCACTAAGATACCGAAGCTAATGGAAAAAGGATGTTACCTTTTCTTAGCTCACATATCTGCGAAAGGAGGGAAGGTGAAGGAAGAAAAGCGCATAGAAGATGTGCCCATCGTTCGTGATTTTCCGGATGTGTTTCCCGATGATTTGCCGGGAATCCCGCCCACTAGACAAGTGGAGTTTCAGATTGAGTTGGTACCTGGTGCTGCACCCGTGGCACGGGCACCTTATCGACTTGCACCAGCTGAACTAGAAGAGTTGTCGAAACAACTGGCGGAGTTAGCCGAGAAGGGATTCATTCGACCAAGTTCTTCACCTTGGGGAGCCCCAGTTTTATTCGTGAAGAAGAAGGATGGATCATTCCGTATGTGTATTGATTACCGTGAACTGAACAAGTTAACGGTAAAGAATAGATACCCGTTACCTAGAATCGACGACTTGTTCGATCAACTCCAAGGATCGAGTGTGTATTCGAAGATCGATCTGAGATCGGGGTATCATCAACTTAGAGTTCGCGAGGAAGATATTCCGAAAACGGCTTTTAGAACCCGTTACGGGCATTACGAGTTCCAAGTGATGCCGTTTGGGTTGACTAACGCACCGGCGGTATTCATGGATCTCATGAATCGGGTGTGTAAGCCTTACTTAGACAAGTTTGTGATCGTGTTCATCGACGATATTTTAATCTACTCGAAGAGTGAGAGGGAGCATGATGAGCATCTAAGACTTATCTTAGAATTGCTCAAGAGGGAGAAGCTATATGCCAAGTTCTCCAACTGCGAATTTTGGATTCCAACGATACAATTTTTGGGTCATGTGATTGATAAACAAGGAGTACATGTAGACCCCGCTAAGATTGAAGCTATTAAAGATTGGGCTGCACCAACAACCCCAACGGAAGTTCGTCAATTTTTGGGTTTAGCCGGTTACTACCGAAGATTCATTGAGGGATTTTCGAAGATAGCAAAGCCGCTAACCAAGTTGACTCAAAAGAATGTTAAATACGAATGGGGAGATAAGGAAGAGGAAGCATTTCAATTACTTAAGAAGATGTTGTATAGCGCTCCTATCTTGGCATTGCCTGAAGGTAGCGAAGACTTCGTTGTCTATTACAACGCTTCTCATAAAGGTTTGGGAGCGGTATTAATGCAGCGAGAGAAGGTGATAGCTTATGCTTCCCGACAGCTCAAAAAGCACGAGAATAACTACACCACCCACGATTTGGAGTTAGGTTCTGTGGTTTTCGCTTTAAGGATATGGAGACATTATTTGTATGGGACCAAGTGTGTTGTATTCACTGATCACAAAACTTTACAATACATCCTGAACCAAAAAGAGCTCAACATGAGACAGCGACGTTGGATTGAGCTGCTAAGTGATTACGATTGCGAAATTCGCTATCATCCCGGTAAAGCAAACGTCATTGCTGACGCTCTTAGTCGGAAGGAGAGGATACCACCGTTACGAGTTAGGTCATTGGGAATGACTATCGTATCGCCGTTACCGTCTCAAATATTAGAAGCTCAAACGGAAGCGTTGAAAGCAGAAAACCGACCTGCTAAGAATATATTTGGGATGGCAGAAAATGAGAAAGGATTTGTTAAACGTTCTGATGGGATATTATGCTTTGGAGACCGAATTTGGGTACCATTGTATGGAGGAACTCGCGAGTTGATTATGCATGAGTCGCATAAGTCAAGATATTCTATCCATCCTGGGTCTGACAAGATGTACCAGGATCTGAAAAAGTTATATTGGTGGCCAAACATGAAGGCGGATATAGC
>LBNU01007200.1:123762-173016 GCA_014162995.1 Artemisia annua
ACATGGATTCTTACTACATTGCCAGAAAATCAAAAGGCAATTGGACTCAAATGGGTTTTTAAAACCAAGCGAGATGCACAGGGAAAGATCATAAGATATAAGGCACGTTTAGTAGCAAAAGGATATGTACAAGAACAAGGAATAGACTTCGATGAAGTATTTGCCCTAGTTGCTAGGATAGAAACAGTACGGTTAATTTTAGCATTAGCAGCATATCATGGTTGGCAAGTTCATCACTTGGATGTAAAATCAGCATTTTTACATGGAGATTTAAAGGAAGAAGTCTACGTTACACAACCTGAAGGATTTGTACAGCCAGGAACTCAGGAAAAGTATATAAGCTTATTAAAGCTTTATATGGATTAAGACAAGCACCGAGAGCTTGGAATGTGAAGCTTGATCAAACATTAAAATCATTAGACTTTAAGAAATGTAATCTCGAACAAGCAGATTATATAAAGAGAAACAAGAATTCTACAATTATAGTTGGAGTTTATGTAGATGATTTGATAATCATGGGCACTCAGAAGGAAGTAGAACTATTCATATCCCAGATGGAAGAAAAATTTGAAATGAGCGACTTAGGATTGTTAGCTTATTACCTTGGGATAGAAGTTACACAGACAGGAGGAGAGATTACAATGAAGCAAACAGGTTATATTAACAAGATCTTGAAGGAAACAAATATGATGGATAGTAATGATACGAAGATACCAATGGATCACGGTACTAAGTTGGTCAAGGCGGAAGATGGTAACTCAGTTGACGCAAGTTACTATAGAAGCTTAATTGGAAGTCTCAGGTACTTACTACATACAAGACCAGATCTTAGTTATTCAGTCGAACTACTCAGCAGATGGATGCAAGACCCGAAGGAACATCACCTGAAGGCTTTTAAAGCAAGTAATCCGATATATTAAAGGAACAAAGGAGCATGGCATAATTTACAAGAAAGAAGGCGGATGCAAGATTACAGGTTACAGCGACAGTAGTTATGGAATCAACACTGATCAAGGAAAAGGAACTACTGGCATAGTATTTTATTTTGGAGAGTCACCCATTACCTGGTGTACTCAAAAGCAACCAACAGTGGCGCTATCATCATGTGAATCAGAATTCATGGCAGCTACTGCAGCAGCATGTCAAGCCTTATGGTTAAAAAGATTACTTAGTGAATTAACTGGAAGTGAATAAAAGAAGATAACGTTGAAGGTAGATAACGTTTCAGCAATTGCACTAGTCAAGAACCCAGTTTTTCATGGAAGAAGTAAACACATCGACATTCGTTATCATTTCATTCGAGAATGTGTAAAGAATGGACACATCAATGTGGAACACGTCAGCGGAGAACTACAAAGAGCAGATATACTAACAAAGGCTCTACCAAGATTGAAGTTCACGACAATGCGACAAATGCTCGGAGTTCAAGATTTAGCAAGAAGCAACGATCAAGATTAAGAAGGAGAATGTGACCCGATAATCTTTTATCATTGCTTGTTTTATATTAGTTTAAACTTAAAGGACCAAATATGCTAGAAATAAACATAATAACTAACTAGTTAGGTAATTCGGTTGGATTCATCCTTATATATATGTAAATACTTTTAACGTTTAAAGGTTAATCACATAGACGAATTTTTACTTATTCATTCATTTTACTTTGCAACTTTATATATCGATCTAGAGAGAAAGTTTGGGACAACATACAAGACCTTCTTAGGGAGCTTGCTTCCATGATTCTGTCGCTAGAAGGGTGTCTTAGATCGTCATTACAGGTCGGAATTACTCTTCACCCGACTCTGGTTTATAATCTTAGACTAACTAAATAATTTCACTCTTTTACATATAAATCAAGTGGTTTACTTTGCGTATGCAACCCTCACCAATGATGAAAGAAAAAATCAAAGAGCCATGCGAAAATGTTGGATCTTTGCTTGGACTTGTAATGCGTGAGCTAGGAGAAAGTATCATGAAAAAGAAAAATAGTCAAGTGATGATGCCAGAATTGAAATCCCTTAAGCTACAGTTGATGCTACTGTCTACTTCAAAGACAATAGAAGATCTTGCTATAGCAAACTTCATGTTTTTGCTAATGGAAATAATCGACAAAGTAGAAGTCCTAGCAATAGAAGTTGAAACACTTGGAGAAGTTGCTAGTTTTGAGTCTCCAAAAGGTTTAAATCGGCTGGGAAATTAACCTGACCCCTTGCACCCTTTTTGGGTTCCAAACCCTTAGCTCAAAGATGCTACATTATATATTTATTAAAGCCACTTGGTGATAACCGATAGGAAGTAAAGTGTTTACGCAATTATAAAATGAGTTAAGCAAAGAAGGAATGCCACATTATCCTGCCAACTTAATTTTATGCAGAATGAGACAGGTTGAAGTGAAAATCATATGTAGCATCTATAAACTTAATGAACAAACTTAATTAAACATATCGCCAGCTATCTAACATGTGTGGTAAATTTCGTTACAGACAACCTTAGAGAGGTAAAACTATATTATTTTGGTGAACTGCTTTTCAGTGATAGATTACTTAAATATTTGTTAAGATACGAGAATCTCGTCACGAGCTTTACTAACTCCACAACTGTGACAACCCGCAAATTCGGACTCCTATATGTTTTCTCTCATATCCTCTTTATTTATATTTCGGGAACGTTTGTCGAAGTTTAGAATACTAACCGCGAGATTTGGCTGTATAACGATTAAAACGTGAATAATAAATTAATCGGGCAACGAGGAATAAAGTTATACGTATTTATAATCAATGTTTATGTAAAAACGTAACTAAAATATATGGAAATACTTTCGGGTGCTTGGGAAATAATTATAACACGGTTTATTGGTCTCGTTTGTATCTCGTTAAAAATATAAGAGAAATTACACAAATGGTCCCTATGGGCGCACTAGGGTTTGCCACTAGTCCTCATCTCACCCTATAAATACATCATAATAATAAACTTAGGGTTTCACTTCCTCCCTCTCTCTTTTCCCAGCCGACACCACCCACACCCCCTCTCCATCTTCTCCGGCTGTCTTCCGGCCAAAACTCCGTCATCACCGCGTGTGGTATCACACCGCCATCACCATCTTATTCCTCTCCTCATCCCCGACCTCCTGGTATACATCACGCGCCGTGTAACTCACATTAACACCATTTGCATTCGAGTTTAATCCTCGAATCACCACCACTTTAGTCTCCTTTCGTGGTCCTTGTTAACTGAAGACGAGATGGGTTTATCCCCACCATCTCGAGGTGTTTTTACCTCGGTCCGAGCCTCAAACATACGGATCTCGAGGGCTTTTCAATAATAACGAAAATATAATAATAGAAACGAGCTAAAAATAGTGTTGGTATCATTTGGTGTTTCGTGTTCGTGTTTGTGGATTCTGATTGGTGTCTGTGGTCGAGAGTAAGGGACGTCGTGAGTCCTAGTCCTAGACTCACGGCCTATGTTGGATTCTTGTTGTTGTTCGTGGTTGTATTCGGATTTGGGTATTGGTTTAGTTTAGGATTTGATTAGAGTTAGTATTTGGGTTGTGTCGAGTCGAGTGTTATTTGGTTTTACTCGGATTCGGTTTTAGATGCATTTAGATTTGGGACTCGGATTTGGTTGGTGTTGCCGAGTTATGGTTGTCGTTGTTGTCCTGATGTTGTTCTCGTTGCTGCTTGTTCTTGTTGTCATCAGGTTGTTGTTGTTGCTATGGTTGTTTGGCCGAGGGGTATAGAGCCGAGACCATTAGGGTTTCGGCATGAAGTTGTTAGTATTTCTTTGGTGTTGTTATGAAATGTGGAAACTAGGCGACGGGGAGTAGGATTAGTTGACGTGCCGTAGTCGGCCGTCAAGTGTTAAAGTTGTGATTGCGAATATTGGTTATGTGATATGATTGTGATGATTTGAGCCGTGTCGGGTGTCACCTAGACTCCCTAGTCTTGTGTGATCCCAACAAGCCAAGTAGACATGTTATTATTTTTAGACATTGACTATTTGAACCGTGTAAAAATGACTCGAAACGAATATAACCCGTGAAAAATATAATGATTAATTGATAGTAATGATGTGAGCATTTTATATATACATATGAACATATAGTTAACTTCTAAATATAAATAACGACTAACAACCGTTATTTAATTTTTACAAGTTAATAATAATAAATATTAGAAGACGAAAAGTGCATTATATATCGTTTTCAAATTAATAAAGAATGTTAATTGACATTGAATACGTTTATTAATATTTCTAAGATTAATGAGAAACCGATAAATAACAATAGTAACGTTATCTAATATTTATTAGAAACAACAAATAAATATTAATACGGACGGGTTACTAATCGTTTCGAGGACACGTTTATCGAGACTTCCCATTATAGGAAGCTTGAGGTTTAGATTACCTTGATGTCGAGTTATGGATTGGTCGGTATTAATATTATCACTTGACACGATTAACGAACTAATTGAGTTGTTAAATTCAATTAGTATACAACGAGCGTGTCGAGGGAGAATATTAATAGGTGACCCATCCTACGATTTACCATCACTCTACTAAGTATGAGTTAACTATGAATTAACAAGTGTATTGAAGGAATTGTTGAACTATCGTATTAGCAAATACGATAAGTATTCAATAATTCGTACGATCTCTCTTGTTAAGTTTTGGTTACTTGAGGTTTGACTTTGACCATAAGGTTGACTTAGTAGACCATTTAAGTATGATTGTGTTGAATGGATTATGTAGTTTGACCCGGATGTTTCGTATTGAGTTTTGACTCGTTTTGATTGAAGTCGAACATTATTCACCTCTTGGTGTGAGTATTCTTGAGTCTTGTCTCGATTCTTGTTGGCTTCGCTTGTTTAAGTTTTGGCGTGAGTTCACTTGAGTATATGTCGTGTTCTCACCACACACACACACACAATGATACCAAACGCAAACGCAAACACTATCGAACGGATAACGAATGAGTTGACGACGTAAGATTGGGTAATACATGGGAGTAATTATCTTATGGAGATTTGGTTCGTCGCTGAGGAGTTCGTATTGGGATAAGCCTTGCTTATAGAAGACTTCGTCGGTTTCGTACCAATCTTTGGGATATTGTTGTGATTTACTCTTGATGCCAAGTTGTGTCGGTCGTGATTCTTGCATTGCTGTGGCTAAGGTGAGTTCATAGCCCCCTTCTTTTAAATAAGTTTTCATAACTACTTTGGGGGGAGAATACATGCTCTTTTACTAAATGCAATGATTGCTTACTTGAGTACGTGAACGATTTGATTAAGTTTGAATGATTGAATGATTGATTGATTGATTGATTGATTGATTTATCGAAGTATTTGAATTAAGTATTTGAAGGCATTATGTGCTTGCCTGTTTATATGAGAGCTTTCTAGCTCAAACTGTTTTACTTGGACCTGCTACTGTTTCGTTTTGCTATTGTGTGGACTAGTTTTAGGGTAGACGGAGGTAGTCGTTGACCTAGAGCTAGGGCGTTTGACCCTAGTTTGGAATAGACGCTATCGCGGCCTAGATTTGGGGCAGTCTTGGGTGGTTCCTTGCTGTAGCCTGACTAGTGACCGCTGAGAGGCCTGCTCACTATGACCATTCATCTTTCCTAAGATGATAAACGATTGATTGATTGAGATTGAGATTGAGATTGTGATTGTGATTGTGATTGTGATTGTGAGTCTACACCTACTCTAGTTACACATAGCACTAAAACTTTTCAGGTCCCAAACTGTTTTTGTAACTTAAACTCTATGGACTCACCAGCGTAAGCTGACCTTTAGCGTGTATTCTCAGGTTTAAGGCGTTAGCTCACTAATTGAAGGCGCTTGGCAAAGGGCATGGTCATAGGCGACTCTGATGAACATTTGGGACTACTACTACAATTATTTTATGGGCCTATTTCCGCACTATTTTTATATCATGTAAACTTTATGTCTTACATGACAACTTTTATTTTATATTAATGAAATAAAAACCATTCTTTGTGCCTTGTGTTGTGATACCAATTTAGTAGCACCCCAATGCATGTATGCTTCCGCTAGACCCGAATTTTGGGGGTGTTACAGATGGTATCAGAGCCTAGGTTATAGAGAATTGGGCATTTTAAAACCCAAACTATAACCACTTTTGTGAAAATTAAAACCTATGACCGCTACGTGCCTGCCTGCCAAGCTGATGCCTCGCGTAATATTTTCTTGAGGATGTAGTTGATTAGATAACTGAGAATACACTTGGTGAGATATTTGATGATATATGCGATGAATTGAGTATGATATGATTGACGAGTTTGAGGATATAATCGTAGTAGTGTGTGCCTTTCTTTCGGATATTTCATTCATATCCGCCTATCTTAACTATTCGCCATGAGCATCTCTACATGCTTATGCAAGTACCGCATCTATCACTGAGTTACGCTATTTCCTTGCGTAATCTCATTATCGATTGTTGATTTTGCACAATAGTCGTAGTATTGGGAATGATTTGGGATACAAAGGACATATTACTAGCGTAACTAGGCTGAGTGTTTCAAAATTCATTGAACCTCGGCTGAATGTAGCCTGATCACCTACATTCAACCAGGGACAGTTGGACATGGCCTGATCACCTATGTCTGGCTCAGAGGTGAATTTTGTGATACTGAGGGTAGTTACAACAGCATTATGTTCGGGATAGAGTTGCCTTTAGGAATGATCAGTTGCGTGCACACACAAGCATTGAACTCAACACCTAAGCCTGCATTTGCACACGACACATTGGCATCGCAACATCTTATGAATCGTAATACTCCTAACACCACTAAACGTCTTCGTTTACGTGGAATTCCTGTTTGTCGCCATCGAGCGTATTTTCGCCTTGGGTCGGCTAGACCCTATTGACATCATTTGAATCCGAGTTGCTTATCGTATTGAGCCTCGTCGATTTTATTGTAAGTATTGGATTTTGGTTTGGACTATTGTTTGAATTTGATTTTGGTCACGTATGGATTTGATTTCGAACTTCGTAATTGAATTGATTTCCGGATTTCGTCCCAAGTGGACTTTTGATATTTTGGATTCGGTTTTGACCATTTCGGAATTGATTCCGGATACGTTGGATTTAAATTTTGATACGTTTGGACTTGATTTTGAGTATATTTTGATTGAATTCCGACTATGTCTCGACATGACTTTCCGATATTGATTGTATTGATCTCGAGTACGTACTGATTTTGAAATTGGATTGTTGAAATCTGCGATCTTCGATTTCGTTTTGAATCGGATTTAGCATTTAGCCTCGTTTCATTCTGCGATCTAGTCACAGTCCCCTCTACACTAAGCTTTTGCTCGGAACCGTATGATGAATATTGAATTTTAGCCGTAGGTACCTATTCGTTGTTTTGAGCAATTCTTGAATTGAGCCAAATCATCGACGACGTTAAATTCTTATTTTAACAACTTGTTACACGGTCGAATCTCGTGACAGTTCTTGTTTGATGAGTTGCGAGATTAAGCTAAAATCAAGTTGTTACGAGGTTTAAGGTTTTGGTGATTTTGCTCGAGGATGGGAAAGTTTATTCCATCGAAGTAGGCTAACCAAGTGATGATTTTCTTAACCAAGGATGTTTATTTTCTTAATCGATGACATTCACTTCCTTAATCGATGATGTTCGTTATCTTAATCGACGTTATTCATTTCTTAGTTGAGGATGTTCATTTTCTCAATCGATGTTGTTTTAGCGACGATGTTCAATTGAGGTTGTACTTTCCACCTCTAACGTACGTATCGTGCCGAGTCAATCGACTCTAACCGATTGCTAGTAGCAATCGACATCCTCTTACCGAGTTGTACTTTGAACTTGTTAAATCTCCCAATCAGAAAGGATTTCGTGCGTAACAGAATTCTTGAGATTTTGAGAGGTAACTTGAATCACGACCCTTGGGACAACCACCTATTCCTTCTCTCGTCCCTCGGAAATACCCTTTATCTTTGCTCCTCTCTTATTGGATAGTGAAACTGCTTTGAAAATAATTTACAAAATGTTGCCATATTACAAGATGTTTTACTACTATTTCGTAAAAATCAAAATTTCGATTTTACCACTACTTGATAAAGGATAATTGTTTTTCTTGTTATCTTACAAACTATTTTATGAAATTGTCTCACAAGACGATTTTATAAAATATATTTATCATGCTATGGATCTAAATGCAACCTTGCTACTATCCTAAATATCGAAGTTTTGATCTAACTACCATTTTATAAAAGGTGAAATGTTTCCTTGATACCCTGTAAGTTATTTTACAAATAACTTAATAAGACGATTTCATAAAACATTTTACTGCCTTGCTGCAAGATTATGAAATCAAACTGAAAATTGAGATTTGACTTTCCCACGATTTTTAAACAATGGGTCGTTTTCCTATGACCCGATGAGCCGTTTCACAAATCCTTTTTGTCGATTTTTATTTTGCTGCTATATCGTAAGCTAGACCTTGGGAAACGAATCCCGACCTCTACACGAGTATCTGTTGATAATTCCACTCAACCTGTTCAACTCCTGTTGGTCCATCTCTCTCTTACTTACTATTTCGGTTTTCCAACGGCACTGCACAAGACTCTCTATGGTCACGAGTGCCGATCGCCGACTGGTTGGATAAAGATGGAGATACCCAATTTCCTGACCTTGAATTTGTACGTAAATCTATCAAGAAGATCGTTCGAAGGCGGAACGGAGATGTACGCTACTCGTGGATGATTAGAAACCCTGATGATGTAAACATTATGAATCCTTGTCGTATCGATTCTTTCAGATTCTTGCTAGAGTCAGATTGGTAGCTCACACGCTTGAGCTATCGTCAGAACTCAGCAGCATTCACGACATCCTTATGTCTACAATCTAAGTGATGACTTGCCATTGAGGCCGTTGTTGTTTCTCTTGGAGAAAATTTCAATATCATAATGTTCAAACTTTGTTGACCTATAGGAATCTTGAATTTTGGAATTTTATGACTTTCATTTAGTCGCATTCCTAATGAATGAGTTCGTCGAAACTCGCGAAAAAGATCCTAAATTCACTTAGGGAACGTGAAGACTAATCCTCGTGCGTATATGCTTATTTCTTTTGGAACCTGATGAGTAACTGGAGTTGAATCGTGAGGACACGATTCTTTTAAGGAGGTGGGACTGTGACAACCCGCAAATTCGGACTCCTATATGTTTTCTCTCATATCCTCTTTATTTATATTTCGGGAACGTTTGTCGAAGTTTAGAATACTAACCGCGAGATTTGGCTGTATAACGATTAAAACGTGAATAATAAATTAATCGGGCAACGAGGAATAAAGTTATACGTATTTATAATCAACGTTTATGTGAAAACGTAACTAAAATATATGGAAATACTTTCGGGTGCTTGGGAAATAATTATAACACGGTTTATTGGTCTCGTTTGTATCTCGTTAAAAATATAAGAGAAATTATACAAATGGTCCCTATGGGCGCACTAGGGTTTGCCACTAGTCCTCATCTCACCCTATAAATACATCATAATAATAAACTTAGGGTTTCACTTCCTCCCTCTCTCTTTTCCCAGCCGACACCACCCACACCCCCTCTCCATCTTCTCCGGCTGTCTTCCGGCCAAAACTCCGTCATCACCGCGTGTGGTATCACACCGCCATCACCATCTTATTCCTCTCCTCATCCCCGACCTCCTGGTATACATCACGCGCCGTGTAACTCACATTAACACCATTTGCATTCGAGTTTAATCCTCGAATCACCACCACTTTAGTCTCCTTTCGTGGTCCTTGTTAACTGAAGACGAGATGGGTTTATCCCCACCATCTCGAGGTGTTTTTACCTCGGTCCGAGCCTCAAACATACGGATCTCGAGGGCTTTTCAATAATAACGAAAATATAATAATAGAAACGAGCTAAAAATAGTGTTGGTATCATTTGGTGTTTCGTGTTCGTGTTTGTGGATTCTGATTGGTGTCTGTGGTCGAGAGTAAGGGACGTCGTGAGTCCTAGACTCACGGCCTATGATGGATTCTTGTTGTTGTTCGTGGTTGAATTCGGATTTGGGTATTGGTTTAGGTTAGGATAGATTAAGTTGGTTGCGTTGTGGATCTGTAGTCAAGTGGTTGTGTTTGGATTAGGATAGGTTCGGGTTAGGTTTTGGTATTGCTGAGCTTGTTGTTAACGAGTCCTTGTGGCTGTTGTTGGTTGTTCTTGTCGCTGTTGCTCCTGATGTTTTTGGCGTGGGTGTTTGTGGTCACAAGGGTCTGTTTGGTTGTGTAGTTTTGGTCGAGAATAGGAGCCGAGGCCGTTAGGGTCTCGGCATAGTTATTGTTGACTTGGAGGTTGTCGTTGTTTTTGTTGTAGCGAATAGATTGACGGGGAGTAGGACTAATGACTTGCCGCAGTTGGCCGTTTTTGTTGAAGTTGTGATTGTTGCGGATATTGGATAGGAGGATTAGTTACGTTAATGGTGATGGTTTGAGCGTGTCGGGCGTCACCTAGACTTGCTAGTCTCGTGTGATCCCGACGAGCCGAATTGTACTTATACTATATATGTTGATTAATTGACCATGATAAAAGTGAACTCGAAACGTGAAATAACTCGGAAAATATAATTATAATTAGACGGTTAATGTCACGGTTATATGTATTAGTTAACTTTAATTATTAACTAACGATTACAAAATTGTTACTTAATATTTACAAGTTAACGATTAGTGTTAAATGACAATAAATAGGTTATATAATGTTTTTCTAATTAATAAGAAATATTAGATGACGTTCAAACGTTAAATAATATTTCTAAATTAAAAGAAAAACGTTAGATAACAAAAGGGCGTTATTTAATATCTTACGAAAATAATAAATGAAACGGTGTTGAAATTAATACGGATGAGTTACTAATCGTTTCGAGGACACGTTTATCGAGACTTACCCATTTTGGGAAACTTGAGGTTTAGGTCTTCTTGATGTCGAGTTATGGATTGGTTGGTATTAATATTATCACTTGACACGATTAACGAACTAATTGAGTTGTTAAATTCAATTAGTATACAACGAGCGTGTCGAGGGAGAATATTAATAGGTGACCCATCCTACGACTTACCATATCTTTACTAAGTATGAGTTAACTATGAATTAACAAGTACATTGATGGAATTGTTGGACTATTGTATTAGCAAATACGATAAGTATCCAATAATTCGTACGATTTCTCGTGTTAAGTCTTGGTTACTTGAGGTTTGACTTTGACCATAAGGTTGACCTAGTAGACCATTTAAGTATGATTGTTTTGGATGGATGATGTAGTTCGACCCGGATGTTTCGTATTGAGTTTTGACTCGTTTTGATTAAAGTCGAACATTTTTCACCTCTTGGTGTGAGTATTCTCGAGTCTTGTCTCGATTCTTGTTGGCTTCGCTTGTTTAAGTATTGGCGTGAGTTCACTTGAGTATATGTCGTGTTCTCACCACACACACACACAATGATACCAAACGCAAACACAAACACTATCGAACGGATAACGAATGAGTTGACGACGTAAGATTGGGTAATACATGGGAGTAATTATCTTATGGAGATTTGGTTCGTCGCTGAGGAGTTCGTATTGGGATAAGCCTTGCTTATAGAAGACTTCGTCGGTTTCGTACCAATCTTTGGGATATTGTTGTGATTTACTCTTGATGCCAAGTTGTGTCGGTCGTGATTCTTGCATTGCTGTGGCTAAGGTGAGTTCATAGCCCCCTTCTTTTAAATAAGTTTTCATAACTATTTTGGGGGAGAATACATGCTCTTTTACTAAATGCAATGATTGCTTACTTGAGTACGTGAACGATTTGATTAAGTTTGAATGATTGATTGATTGATTGATTGATGATTGATTGAGTAATTTATCGAAGTATTTGAATTAAGTATTTGAAGGCATTATGTGCTTGCCTGTTTATATGAGAGCCTTCTAGCTCAAACTGTTTTACTTGGACCTGCTACTACAAATTGTTTTGCTACATGTGTGGACTAGTTAAGGGTAGACAATAGTAGATGTTGACCTAAAGCTAGGGCGATACCCTACTTTGGAATAAACTCTACTTACGGCCTAGTTCGGGGCAGTAATGGGTGGTTCCTTACTGTTAGTGTTCCTGGCTAGTGTACCGTCGAGATGTGGCCCGCTCGCACCTGACCCTCCGCCTTCGCGAAAGGTGGTAAACTAGTATGAGTATGATAGTAATTGATATGGAATTGTGAAAGTATGGAATGTATGTCTACGCCTCCCTAGTCACACATAGCACTAAAACTTTTCAGGTCCCAAACTGTTTTTGTAACTTAAACTCTATGAACTCACCAGCGTAAGCTGACCTTTAGCGTGTATTCTCAGGTTTAAGGCGTTAGCTCACTAATTGAAGGCGCTTGGCAAAGGGCATGGTCATAGGCGACTCTGATGAACATTTGGGACTACTTCAATTATTTTATGGGCCTATTTCCGCACTATTTTCATATCATGTAAACTTTATGTCTTACATGACAACTTTTAGTTTATATTAATGAAATAAAAACCATTCTTTGTGCCTTGTGTTGTGATACCAATTTAGTAGCACCCCAATGCATGTATGCTTCCGCTAGACCCGAATTTTGGGGGTGTTACAACAACATTGCCACGTCATGCCACGCATGCTTCACATAAACTACCAATATATATAAAGTTATATATCCATTAACTCATATAAATTTCACAAAGGGTTGGCCGTCTATGTAATATTGTCTTTAGTGTTGGACATGCTTTAATGTCTTTGACGCCAAAACAAAAGCCCCTATTTTCCCGGTTTGGGCCACAGGCCAACAAACCCACTGGACAGAAAGATGAAGGCAGTTAGGATTTATATAGCGGTTATTTTCATTGTAACGTTTTATTTAGGGTTGCAACGCTTTGATGAAACGTTATGTCTCTTGTAGACACCGATTCATATCTTATATATAGTGTAGATTCTGTAACATTCATTGTAAACCCCATTCATAATATCAATATCAGATTATGGGTTTAACCCAATCTTCTCTCTTGTTCTTTATTTATTCTATGATGATTACGCATGTTGTTTGATCATAATCGATCCTGAAACACCCCTTGAAAACCTGTGAACATTTAGCAGTATGAATTAATTTTAGTTCGATTAGGTAAAATTCTTATTTGGAGAATAGAAACGTTGACATGAACTCTCTCTTATGCCCGACTTTGTGATGACTTCTATTGTATTTTGTTAACTGAATATCCAAGTTAACAAATCCTGAAACTTTTGAATGATGCAAGCATGTGGAAGTTGATCTACCGTTATGCAGATATATGTCCAACTTTAAATAAGGAAAATGCTAAATTTTATAATAGCGACTTGATTATTAATATAATGATATGATTAATTATGCTGACAACTTGAACATTTAAAAACCAAACTAAAATAATATAATTAGACATGTATTAGTTGAACATTTAACATCATGCTAGCAGGTACCACTATTCACGCAATTCAATAGATTTATTGTATTGAGAAAATACCCGTATTGATTAAAAGTCTACATAACTATAGTAATAGATTAACCCTTAAGCACTTGGATTTCCAATTATATTCAACCTTCAATATACAATAGATCAATGTGAACAGACTTTAGAGAAGTTGCAATTTGAGTAATTTTTTGATACCATCATAGTTCACACTGGTCATCTCATGGTTATTGTGGGTGAGGCAACTCTTGCAAACCGCATAAAAGAGACATGTGACCCAAGAGGCCATGACCTCGTTTTCAAGTTGTTGCGTGTCCCTGACTGTAAGTTACTATCGCATGAAACAATCCAACTTAAATGAAATGACTACCTATAGCAAGTTAAGGGATCGAATTTATATATTCGGAAAGCATTAAATTGACATAAGTGATGGAAAACTGTCTTAAGCGGCTTGGTCTAGCGATCGGTTTCTCCAGCATTTAGGCCATCAATTTTGATTTTCTTTCAAATATAAGTAGCATATTTTTTGTGTTACGCAGATCTTGTAATGACTGTGAATTACAAAAAATCTGGGATTTTATTGATACAAGCGTCGTTAGTACTTTAAGTATCATTTTTGTTCCGTCAAGTTTGATTTCTAAAATAGCTTGTCATATATATGTTAAGTAACATGTTACAAAATCACAATTCAAGTGCGTGTTCTGAATTATATTCTGATATTCAAGTGCGTGTTCTGAATTATATTCTGATACAAACTATCTCATGTTACCTTCACGAGATGCTTCAAAATTTTATTTCATGAAATATATGTCTCTACAGTGGTGTATTATGTACGTTAGTTATATTATTGTTATTAGATTATACAAACCTTGCTCATAGAAAACAGGCCAAAACCAATGAATAATTCTCAGCCACTCATTTTTTATCAAAAATAAAAAAAATAAGCTTTCACCCCCTTTTTTAAAAATTAAATATCTCGCAAACCGTAAATTGTTACGCGAAAAAAAAAATACCATCGCGACGAGAATTAAATTATCTTTCTATAGACATGCATTGTTATATACTTTCGACGAACTTTTTTTTCGACAAACTTTTTTTTTCAAAATTTCCGCCCAGAAAAATCATATATGATTTGTAAAAATCATATGTGATTCGTTAAAATCAAATCATATATGATTCTTACGAATCATATATGATTTTTTACGAATATGATTTTTACAAGTCATATATGATTCGTAAGAATCATATGTGATTCGTAAAAATCAAATCATATGTGATTTTTACGAATCATATATGATTTTTCTGGGCGAAAATTTTTTTAAAAAAAAGTTAGTCGCAAAAAAAAAGTCCGTCGAAAGTATATATAACAATGCATATCTATAGAAAGATGATTTAATTCTCGTCGCGATGGTATTTTTTTTTTAGCTTGAAGATTTACCGTTTGCAAGATATATTGTTTTGAAAAAAAAGTGAAAAATAAAAATGGGTGGCTATGATTTGTTGATTGTTTTATAGCAAATATGAGTTCTATATTGATCTCATCTCTAGAAAACAAAGTCTACCCAAAGTTCTTATTATAAACAAAAAGCAAGTAGTGTCTTATTTGTTAGAGATTATAGAAAAATATAATATAGTCCCTAGGTAACGTGCTATTGTATTTATATATGACGACTTTGCATTATTATAGGGTAATTCGGTAAGGTGCTATTGTATTTATCTGACGACTTGCATTATTATAGGTTAATTTGCTCGAAGTTATACGTTTATCTCTACTACTTATAAAGGAAAAATGGTCAACCTTGAATTTTCAAGGTCAATGTTGAGTTTTCAATGTCAATGTTTCAACCGGCTATTGATGGAAACGAGCTGCTGTTGATGGAAACTACAATTCAATTGAAATGTAATTAATACTCTTATTAAAACACCCCATTACTTAAAAGTACAATGATTTATTCACATTGTACAACAAATTAAAACACAAACCGGGTATGTTGAGTTTTCAATTGTTGAGTTTCATACAAATTAATTGAAATGTAATTAATACTCTTATTAAAACACCCCATTACTTAAAAGTACAATGATTTATTCACATTGTACAACCAATTAAAACACAAACCGGGTTGATCCGGGACGCTTCAAACCCGGTTTAATTTGACCCATTTCCGACCCAACATAACAAGTTGACCGGTTTAAATCGACCCATTTTTCAACCGGAACGGTTCAACCGGTTGAACTACCCGGGTCGAACCGGGTTTCAAAACATTATCCATTACTTAAAAGTATAATGATTTATTTACATTGTACAACCAATTGAACCGTTCCGGTCGAAAAATGGGTCGATTTAAACCGGGTCAACTTGCTAGGTTGGCTCGGAAATGGGTTAAATTAAACTGGGTCAACCCGTCGGGTTTTGAAGCGTCCCGGGTCAACCCGGTTTGTGTTTTAATTTGACCAGTTTTCGACCCAACATAGCAAGTTGACCCGATTTAAATCAACCCATTTTCGGTCGGAATGGTTCAACCGGTTGAACCACCCGGGTCGAACCGGGTTTCAAAACATTATGTTTAATTCCCAAATCTTCAAACTTTTATTATTTTTCGTTTATAACCTATAAACTTTTTTTTTATCAATAAACTATCTATCGCCATAAAATCCCGTTGCTATGCACGGGTATTCGTCTAGTTTTAATAATTAAAATAGACTTTGATCATAAAATACCTTAATTAACGGAGATGTAGTTAATGCATCATTATCCAAGGATCATCTTGGACTTCGACGTTTTCATTGAATATAGAAAATTACAGATTATAATAGAATTATAATAGGTTGGTAAAAAAAACTTTCGTCACCGTAAGTCTCAATATTGATTAAGAGTCAGCACCAGTACTCGACATATAAAATGCAAGAAAAGTAAACTCAAGTGTTACAAATCACAAGTTATATCGAGTGTACTTAAAAACAAAGATTAGAAGCTATACACAAGAAGATTATGAAAACTACGAAATGCATACCCTTTCACCCGTACAGATAGCAATTAGCTTCAGCTACTTCACATCATGTTTCCACCTCTATAATAATGTACAAGTTAAATCCTTCATTGACACATTGTTAAGTTACTTCATTGATCCAGAAAGCATGTTACCTATTTATCAATAGAATAGATCAAACTTCTTGACTCATTGACATATATAACCAAATAACAGTTTATATATGGGGATAACCAAATACTAAAATTAGAAATCAACATTATGGTTGTCTCAGTACACGAGACAAGTTTTAATTGAAGATCAAAAAAGCGTATATCACAAGCGATAACTTTATGAAACAAATTGAGGAGACATCAAATAAGATGATCACATGAAGGGAACTGCTTAATTAAGAGCCAATATCTTAAAGCTTGTATGGTTTTTAAATCTTAAAAATGCAATTGTTTTTTTGTAAAGCGAACTACCATGTCAACTAACATCCGTGAATGCTTAATGTTTAGCATTTGGGTCACATGAGAGAAATCTCTATACATATATATTTTGACCTAAGGGGTAGTGTAGTCTTGCAATAAAACTTTATAGTGCATTATTTCTAAGTTTGCTTCAACATTTCACCAGAGACGATGCGGTTGACTTCGACGAACTTGCAGTAGGCCAGTGATGGTGTCAACTAATTCGATAAACAAAGATATAACCGAAGCACTATGAAAACACAAGTGTTATTTCTGCTCTTGTATTTAATCAAGCAAATGACTTACTTTAAGCTAAAGTTGATGCCCCTGTCTACTAATGGCGATAGTTGATAAAGTGGAAGTCCTAGCAAAAGAGGTTGAAGTACTTGGAACAGTTGCTGGCTATCAGTCTAAATAGCTTAAAGGTGGGTATATCAATATCTATGACTGGTCATAACTCATGATAATTGAGTATATGTATACCTGAATATAAAAGGAGCTGTAACCAACAAAGATGAAATGCCATAACTGATAATTGAGTATATGTAGAATCAAGAAAGTTGAAGTGCGTATAGTATATATTAATTAGATGAACATAATCAATTTAAGAACTCAAAAAACTTGATCTAGATGCTTGGACATGGTGGCGGTTTGCATTGGTTTTGTTTAGACTGCGGCCACAAGTGTCTATGTAATATTATCATTAGTACATAGTACGGAATAGTTTTAGTTCGATTGGGTTAAATTTTTATATGGTTAAAAGAAAATTTGATATGAACTATCTCTTATGCCCGATTTTTTGACCACTTTTGTGAAACTGCGGCTTCTCTTGTATATTTTGCTAACTGAATATCCCAGTTAAAAAATCCTGAAACTTCAAAATGATGCAATGCAAGCATGTGGAAGTTGATAAACCGGGGTGCTAAATGTTGCTGTGATTAATGAAACTAACAACTTGATCATTTTAAAAGCAAAATAGAGTAATATAATAATTAGACATGTATTAGTTGACATTTAGCAATTAGCATCATGCTAGCAGGTACCGCTATTCCCTTAATTGACTATTAATTTAATCATATCAGGAAATACTCATTATTCATGAATGCTAGAATAAATGAACGCTTAAGCACTCAGATCACCAATTCAATTTCAAGTAGACAATAGAATAGATCAGACTTCAGAGAAGTTGCAATTTTAATTAAATTTTTTAGTTACCTATTGAGTTTGATACAGCAAGGGGTTTGTTTTCTTAGGCCAAAAATTATGTCACCCACATAACATGTTTCAATAGTTAATTCCATCAGATGCATATTATGTTAATGTTAATGCCCATCGAAAAGCAAAGTCTACTAAAAGTTCTTATTATAAACGGAAAGCCAACTTGCAATTTTGTCCTATTTGATTATTTTAAGAAATATAATAGTCGTTAGATAATGTGTGCTTGTATTGATCTGACGACTTGCATTATTATAGGTTAATTTGCTTGAGATTATACGTTTTTTTTTAATAATTAAAATAGATTTTGACCATAAAATACCATAACTGACGGAGGTGTAGTTAATGCATCATTATCCAAGTGATCATCCTGGACTTCGATGTTTTCATTGAATATACAAGATTACAAAGATAATATTAAGTTGTTAAAAATACTGTTACTGACTTAACTTTCGGTCACTGTAACTCTCACAATATTGGTTCAAAATAGGCAGGAGTACTCGACATATGAAATGCAAGAAAGGCAAACACAAGTGTTACAAATCACAAGTTATATCGATTGTACTTAAAAGCAAAGATAAGAAACTAGAGAAAAGTTAAAATGCTTACACAAAAAGATTATGAAAGAGGAAATACATACCCTTTCACCCATAAAGATAGCAATTGTTAAGTTACTTCATTGATCCAGAAAGCATGTTTACCTATTAATTTATCAATAGAATAGATCAAACTTCTTGATTCATTGACATATATAACCAAATAACAGTTTGTATAGGGGGATAACCGAATACTAAACTTACAAATCAACATTATTTCTAGTGGGGTGGACAATGGCTGGTGCTAAAAAGCACTCGGGGTCAGGGTGTTCCCGCCAATCTACACCTTTTGTGGAACATTATGGTCGTCTCAGTACACGAGATATGTTAAAGTGAAGAACCAAAAAAACATATATCAAAAGCGATAACTTTATGAAACAAATTGAGGAGACATCAAATAAGATGATCACATGAAGGAACTGCTTAAAGTCGATATCTTAAAGTTAGCAAGCAATGACATTTGTATGCTGTTTTAATTTTAAATGCAATCTTTTTTTTTTTTTTTTTTTTTTTTTTTTTTTTTTTTTTTTTTTTTTTTTTTTTTTTTTTTTTTTTTTTTTGTTTTTTTTTCCCTTCTTACTTTAGGCAATAACGTAGCTACGTAGATCCGTGAATGCTTGATGTTTAGCATTTGGGTCACATGAGAGAAATCTCTATACATATATATTTTGACCTAATATAGGGGTAGTGTAGTCCTGCATTTGTAGTACACTATCTCTAAGTTTGCTTCAACATTTCACCAGAGACAATGTGGTTGACCTCGACGAACATGCAGTAGGCCGGTGATGGCGTCGACGATGGATTTGTTATTCTATTTGAAAATCCCTAAAATTCTAATTATATCTATGTAACTAATAAATTCTTCCTAAGGCTGTAACTTTTAATTACTTTTTGTTCTCTCATAAACGTCCCAAAGAAAGCTTTTGTTGACTGTTGTCTTTAGTTAGCAAGTACCGAGTCACTAATTGTCAACATTTTAATTTATAATTTGTACAAGTTTTTGATGCACATAGTACAATAGTTTTTATGCATGCTTTGGATATATATATGCAATTATGTATTTTCGGAAGGATATATATGCAAAAACCTCTATAATTTAAGTATTACTAAAATAGTGAAATTTAACCACATAGGGTGACCTAGTGCTTTGGATTTGGTCTCCTAAAGTGGTTAAAGTCCATGAAGATCTCAGGTTCAAACCTTGGGGAGAAAATTAATCCCCATGTGGCCACGGAGGTTCACCTACGATGACTTCAGGCTACATTTTCGGAAAGATATATATGCAAAAACCTCTATAATTTAAGTATTACTAAAATAGTGAAATTTAACCACATAGGGTGACCTAGTGCTTTGGATTTGGTCTCCTAAAGTTGTTAAAGTCCCTGAAGATCTCAGGTTTAAACCTTGGGGAGAAAATTAATCCCCATGTGGCCACGGAGGTTCACCTGCGATAACTTCAGGCTATCCAAAAGGGTAGTCGCCATGGGATTAGTCGGCTCGCAATGTCGAGTCGAAAAAAAAAGGTGAAATTTTACTTTTAAGANTAATTAAATAAAGTGTAGGGTGTTTATTGAAAATAAACTCAAGGGACTAGTCTCCCCAATTAGTTAAACTTTTCATAAAAACGGTTCGGGACTCGAATGACATAGCAAACGGACTCGAAAAATTATGAAACTTGCGCCATCGTTCACGAAATAGTTTTTCCAATAAAATCAAGCATAAACTTCAGAGTTTTTCTCAAACTCAAAATAAATTAAATAATTTGGCAAGTGAAACAAATTCGAGTTTTCTAGGTTGTGCTGAGTAAATCAAGGAATAAATTCTCGTTCCTAATATATCTCACGCTCCTCAAATCCAATTTAACATGCTTTAAAGTTTTAAAACGTTTCAGGCTCTAAAAATAGAAGTTTGGCTAGGATTAGGTTTTAGGAAAAATACCAGGTGTTACAATACTGACCGATTGAAAGTCACTGCATGACTAAAACCACTGCATGACTAAATCCCACGATTCAATTTATTATTTGTGTGTTCTGTAGATTCAATTTATATAAAATCATTCTAATTGTGTTTGGATTAAATTTATAACAGGTTATGAAGAGGAAGGATGGTTTGTCGGTGGTCACTGGTCGATGCCGACGAATTCAAACAATAGGTATCTTGTGAACCTTTTCTTTGTATATCTGATGACAATTGTATGTCAACGAGATGATTGTAATTGTTGTAATATGTTTTTTTTTCCTTTTGTAGGAATTGTGGTCACGTGGAATTCAATCTTGATGACAGGTATATGTTTTCATATCGCGATACTTTTTCGTGTTCCTGCCATATGTTCGATAAAATGTCTATGAACTAATTTGCTGCTTTTCCATATCTCTCTTTTATGTCTAAATTGTTTTTATTTTTCTCTGTTCATACTTTAATTGGTTAAGGTTTATAAGCAAAAAGATTTACAAGTTATATTTATTATGCGGAATAAGGTAATTGATTTTGGTTCAAATTGATGTTGACCAGCCCATAACCAGTTGCTTTAGTACGCAAGCTGGAACCCGACCAGTTAAGTATTGTGCCTAATGTAGATTACATACAAGTGTGACACTGTAACATATTAAAACCAAATAAATGTTCCATACCGGCCATACTTTATAATCTTTCCAAATCAAATTTGTATATGTATGCTTCAATTAGATAAAATATCTTGCTCACTTTAGGTTTTACCCTTGCTAAAATGAATACTTGACTTCTTATCAGCATGCTACAATAGGATACAATAAATTAGAAATAGCAGCAATTTTCCTGATGTTGCTTTGAAGTTTGTTGAACATTTTTATTTAAGCCTAAATTTGTAAATGCTTATCAAGTTTGACTAATATAATACTAAGAATTCTAATGGTGAAGTAACTAGGTATAAACCAAGGCACGAGGTTGTTTCGACTAAATATATGATACTAACGTTTGTAGTTGTACCAATATAGAGCATAAGTACACATCAGCAAAAAAAACCAATAGTTAATCATATGAACAGTAGTACAAGAAAGTATGAACCTAAATGAAACGAAGTGGATAATAGATGGATTGGCTACTATACATGAAATGGAAGTTTAAGACTCGAGTTACATTACATATAACAAGGCACTCTAGAAAAACTTTAGAATATGAAGGTTTTGAGATTAAGTTATACTTATGCAGAGTACATTGAGTGCAACTATAGAGGTTTGATGTGGAAGCAATCATTTTCAAAGTATGTACATACCTATTGATTACGCGCAATTTGTGTGGATTATAGATGATCGTCTCAGTGGATTTGTTTTCTTTTCACCAGTCAATAACAAAGACAATGCCTGAGAGTAACAATCACAGAGGAGATGCTGAACTTGGTGGCCATCAGAATCACTTGCACTATCACAATGTAATCACTTCATTTGTTTAATATTGCTTTTAATTATAGGTAGCAACTCTGAATCATGCTTATGGGCGGTTTAACTTGGGTAATGTTTCATCAAAAATGGGCAAAATAATTTTTTTAACTAAAAGCAATGGGTCCTGAATAGTTTAAAGGTTACAAGTCACCCAAAATCATATTTTCTTCTATTTAGATTGTTACTATTATATAACATATGTTTCTAAAATTATTTACTCTCAGGCATTTGAGCATTTCATAAATAAATAGGTTTAAAGTGGTTGTGGGTCAGTCCTTCTCGACCTGAACCATTTTGATTTGCACTACAAACTACCAGTTGCTATATTTCATTACCTGATTTTAATTACCTGATAGAGTTTTATGTTGTATAACCATTGGATGTAGTGATTATTTTATTGTTTCTGTTCTATGATACATGAATACCATAGAAACCGTATGCAAAGTGTATTCTCACTTCTATTACAATAAATACCTTTTTAGGAAGCATGTAATTCTTACATTCTACCACAATAGCTCAAAAAATGTTTAACTTTCCTATGGAATTGATTTTGATAATATTGTTATATTGCAGTATGCAGGCTCAGCGTGAGAGGAACTAAACCATATTAGACAGGCGGTTGGGTTCTTGGTATGTATCTATCTTAATAACAAATATATTACAATGGAAGTAAATGGATTTACTTTTTATCTTTTAATTGTAGTACTTCGTTTGATTTGATTTCTGTAAAAAGTAACATTCTGAAAGGTTTTTACCAGACTAAGAATATCGAACATAAAGGGTCGGTACCTACTTACATTCTCTATTTAGTTTTTGATTAACATTATTTACTTTTACATTTTTGGGTTGCATATTTTCGTTTGTGTTTAATCCTACACCTTCTCTATCATCCATGATTGTTAATCACTATCAATTACGACCTCATATCATGAGCTCTAACCTTGGTGGAATGGGTTGTAGCGCGGACGTTATATCTATATATCGATATATCCTAGCATCTTCCCAAGGTGAACCCAAACTCATATGTAGTCGTATTGAGCATGGAAAATGTTACATTAAATTGGTACTCAATGTATGATAGGTCCATGTCAGTTAAGCTCAATAAACTTTAATGTTTCATTAGTTACTTAATGCATATAGATGTATATGAGTAAATTTTAGACCAGCTAATAGTATTGATATAGAAAACAAGGAAAAAATGTATTTATATGTGTTTATTTTATGAAAATAGATTATGGTTTTACCTCATTTTGTCATAATATTTGCAGATGGATCACTAGAGTTTGAAGAAATCACGAAATTACTAAACAATTCACGTTCATCTATTAAAGCATTGCAAGTGGGCTCAGACTGAAGAACTGAAAAAATTGGAACATGTTGAGGTTTGCCCCAAAGCTATGGATTTAACACAATCTATTTCCAAGAGAATTAGCAGTGATGGTGGAGGGGCGCTTATAATTGATTATGGCTTAGATGGGATAGTCTCTGATAGTCTTCAGGTATGTCACTTCTTCTCTAACGAGGCTAGATAATTGTGATGAACATGCTGATATGCTTTTTTTAAGCCGTGATTATTAAAAGATGACACGAATTAGCAGGTTTGCACGTATGTATATGTCCTAAACTGGTCAGCCGTGATTTCACTATCAAACATCATAACATGCAAATAATACTATCAATTTCTCTAAACTAACCAAACGTGTCACGCAAACTCCCCACAGTGAGCGAAGATTCCCGAAATTGTTACGTGTAACATATGCATCCCAGTTTAAATTATTCTTAACCATGACAACTTATTACAGTTGCATGCATGGACTATAATCTGGGTCTAATCACTAACCTTTCAAATGAAAGTAACACTTGCTGGGGCAAAGTGACCCAAGGTTAGATACACTATTAATATATTTCTAATCAGCAAACGCTGTTATCAGCACTATATTTAGAAGTTTCTTTGGGTTTTCAAAGGTTCATACTTATTTGTGTTTAATTTTTTTGATATTATCTAGGGTCACCGTTAGAATATGTTCATATGGGAATGTGTGGCCAAATGTGTCAGCATTGTAGGGCTAAGTTTTGGATTCAGGAATCATGGTATGTTTGTTCTTTCTCGACATAGTTGGTTCACGTTTTCTTGCTTTGAAACAAGGCATCGGTCTACGCAGTTGGGATTAGGTTCATGTTTTCTTGCTTTGAAACGATGCATTGATTTGCTACAATTATGAGCCACCCTATTGCTAACTCAATGGCATATAACACCACGGTTAGTTTTCTTTCGATGACTGCTGTTGGTTTCGTTGATCAGGGTATGTTGATGATAAAGAAGTTATGGATACAATGGTGGATTCAGAAGGATGGTTCAAAACTAGCGACCTTTGCTACTCTGACAATGAATGTTTCTTATTTGTTCTGGATCGGTTAAAAGAATTGATTAAATATATAAAGTTTATCAGGTGACTTAGATCATATGAAATTGATCAAACACTTAGATTAACTTCTTAGGGCTAATCTTGAGATTAGAAATTGGAAGCTACTGAAGTTGTTGTAAAAGAGCGGAGTACTACTCATGTGGTGGAAGATTTATAGCGGCTTGATAGGACCGAAGTTTATTGTGATTTGTGGATTCGGGAGGTCGGGTAACATGGAAGAAGATGACCTCCATGGTTAGTGAGAGAAAGTAGAGAGAGAAGGGAAACTAGTGTGTTTTTTATTGATAATTAAAAGTGAAAGTAAATTACACAAAGTCTCACCCTCCTAGTGAAGTCTAGGAGGGTTAATATAGCCTAACACATAACAACTATTGGAATATTACGTAACAAGTCCTTGTGTTTTGGCTAAATAGGATAACTAATGTAATCCCGTAAATGTCGTTCCATTTACGTGTTAGAACCAACTCAGGTTCTAGACATATCATCCCCCAAATGGTGCGACATATAGGGATTTACTTATCAACATTGTCCTACAAGTACAAATACAAATAAAGAAGTGGTCTTCATCGCGCTCTTCAAGTCTGAGGATTACTGCAGTTGACGCTCTTGTCTTCATTCTTGTACCGTCGCTTGAGAACTTTATCTTGACACTTGTAGAGCAAATGAATGTAATATAGCATGAAAAATGGTTACTTCCCCCCAATTCAAAATGCGCATGTCTATTAGCGGCCTTCTTCGTACACTTCTTTTTTGGCGAAGTTTCTGACATCGGCTTCCCCCCAAAAGGCTGAAACCGTCTCAGCAGATTCGAAACTTTGATGTAGTAAACAAGTCTACTAATTTTGAAGTTTTCTGAGTACGCGCGGATATTTGTAGATGAACCCAAGGTAAATCCCACACCAAACGAATATTAGTAGTTAATTATCCACGGTTATAAACTCAATGCGGAGCTCTGATTTGGGCGCTAAACAATGCACAGAAAGTCACAGGATTACTTCTCCACATATGTAAGGCTACACTTATGCACTTCACAATCCGTGAAAGTTTGAAGACGATAACACCATTGAGTAAGACGTTTACTCCAACCACTGACCGTCCTGATTTCTTCCCCATGTTTGCAAAAACAGATCGTGAAGAAGAGGGTTTTACGCAAAGAAGTCAAGCAATATAAAAGCAACAACCTATCTTCTAAGCTTCCCCGCACCGGAATGTACCTTTCTATCGAAATGGAAGCATTCATCACACTATGATTAATGAGGAATGAGAATCGGAAAGGTCAGCGGATACACCCTATATGTCCAATTAACCATAACCAGTGTTTGAAGTACAAATAAATTTACAAGGGACCCGATGAAGAATCAACTGCTGTTAAAAACCTCTCTCACGTCCTTTTTATACTATCTCTCAACAAACTCCGATTCATCCGACCCAATAGATCTCAGTTCTGCACGGCTTTTTTGTAAGAACAACAAATAGAACATTATAATAAGAAGATAAAGAAAGAGAATGAGAAAAGAAAAAGTGCAAAAGAACCAAGTATAGAACCAAAACCACCAAAAAAGCAAATACAACACTNTCATATACATTATATAAGGTCCAAATAAAATAAATATATCACCCAGAAAATTCGTATCACATATTATAGAATTTACGTATCTTTTAATCACGTAATTCCCATTCGACTATTTAAACGTGCATGATTCTTGTTTATCATTTTATTTAGGTCATATATGATATAAAGAGTATGAAAAAAATACCAGATGTGATTTGGAATGATCAGAATGGTTGTGTGATTTTTGCTCTTCTCGGTTATAACATGCGACAGGAAAATAAAGCCTTAGGCTTTACCCGACCATCCACAACCTTGAACAACATTTTTCCCATGTTCTTAAACTTGGTACAAAGCCACGGAAATTACCCAGTAGCCTCAGAAGTTTTGGATGTGCCACTCCTTATTTTTGAGGTGTTTTAGGGTTTAAAAATGGTATGAAAATAATGGGAGGATATTATGATGCGTATCTTTGATACGGTTGAGGTTTAGGCCGAGCTTCATGGGCTTGTGATTGACCAAAATCAGTAATTTTCCAATCCCTTCCATATTTATAATATTTATCCTTTTAATTTTTTATGTAACACATTTATTAAATAAAATTTTGGACTTATAAATTAATACAAGTGTGGCATAATTATTTTTAGAGAATTACAATATTGCAAATGTTCCTTCAAAAATAAAAATGATCACAGGTTGTGTATTTTTAATAGTTTGAGATTTATTTTACATTATATACTAGTTTTTATTTAAAATTTTAAATCATAAGGGCATTTTGGTAATTCTGCGAAGTTTAAAATTTTAGGTATTACACCCTAAGTACTCTATACTCTAGCACCATCAAGTATAAGATGTACATCACCTCTTGAGTATCCACAACTTTGTGTGACACTGAGCACTACAACGTAACTCCTTAAAGTGATAGCTATACACGAAGAACCACCAAACATCATGTATAACTAGACAACTCAAGTCTTTGTCATTGGAAAAGTAAAAAATTCAAACAAGGATCTCGAAGAATCATGCATCCAACCAACCCCGATATCTTCAAGATACTAAGTACACGCATCCGTGAAATCCCACTTCAATCTCAAATAAATAATAACGAATTATCGCCGTAGTCACATCTTTCGGTTAAATGACCATGAACTAGCCTTTTGACGGTTTAAGTGAACTTGATAATGGTTTCCCGATCTTGTCAAAATGTATCCCCGTGAAAAATTTGTAGCAACCAAAATACCATTAGTAGTACCAACAATTTATCTATATGAAGGTTTTAGCCCAAAATTCAAAACTTAGACAAATTCTCGGAATAATGGTGAGTAACCATAATATCACACAACTGCTCAAAATGTTGTATAATAACATTTCAGTCCAGTATAGTAATAATCGGCCCATCAAAGTCCAAATAGGTGAAACCCGGTCCAAGAAAAAATTAGGGAGACCCGATCCAAAAGTTATCAAGAAGGATATAAGACAGAACATGCCCTAATTTGTCTCATTGCATCTAACCCTAATCACCTCACATATTATACTCCGCCCCCATCACACCTTTATCCTCTCTCCATCAAACTCATTTCACAGCTAATATTATCACCATCTTCATCAATTCTCAGTCATCACCACTAACTAATATCATTGATTAGTTCAATCAACCCACAGCCAAAACAATAAACATACCATTGTACCATGACCTTAGTGACGATTGTAATACAAATCGAGCCAAGAGATTATCTGACTGACATCAAGGCCCTTTGGAGGGTCACGGTAGGTTAAACATGTGGTTTTTTGTTCATGTTATTGTAATAAGTCTCTTGAACGAATCAAAGAATGAATACAACAGTCTTGTTGTTGTTCATTCTTTAAGTATTCGAATATTAATTAGAAGGTTTAGGCCTATACATTGATCTATGATGAGTTGAGTTCAAACCAATAAGATCTTTAAAGATCCGTAAATCTGCGATTGAGTTATGAACAATTCTGAGATCATGATTTACTTTACTTTTGTGTTTCGTTTCTGAGTTGGTAAAAGAAATAGGTTGTTGAATGTGATGGAGGGATTAGGATAGATAATAGTGGACTAATTGTTGAAGCGGGCATGGAATGGCTGTGGTATCCAGTGAGTATGGTCTTGGTCAACTGCATCTTTTCATCTTCATTTCTAAATAGTTATGTTGACTAATACTAGGACCGATGAAGATTGATTAAATCTGAGGTCAATTGTCGATAACACTGATTTTTCAATAACGTGATTTCGATAACATGTTTTCGATAACGTTGATTTCGATAACAAGATTTCGATAACGTGATTTCGATAACATGAGGTGATTTCGATAACCATTATTTATCGAGAAACAGATTCAAGTTATCGAGATCAAGATTTCGACAGATTAGGGTTTTAGTTTCTCGACAACTTGTGTTCTCGATAACAAGTACATATCGAAATTTCTTATACAAGAAATTCGATTTTTTCCGGCGATTTTCCGACAAAAACCCAGATTCCGATGAGATTAACCAACCATTATCACCACTTTTTCAGACCAGTTTTTTTTTTTTTTTGACCATATATATGACCACAGATTCACGAGTTGGTACAAAAAAGGTCATAAAAATAATAACTTTCACATAAAAACTGTTATTGAGGTACAAGAATGACCAGAAGAAACAGGTATATGAGACTGGTTATGAAAGGTTGAAACTTTATTGACCATTTTGATACCATAAAACTGCTGTAACCAAAAAATATATGTAAAAACAGTACGGCACATGGTTAAATAACATAAAGGTAACAACTTTGACAAGATAACACCACAAAATCAACAAACAAAAAACCTTGGCTCTGATGCCACTTGATAGGACCGAAGTTTATTGTGATTTGTGGATTCGGGAGGTCGGGTAACATGGAAGAAGATGACCTCCATGGTTAGTGAGAGAAAGTAGAGAGAGAAGGGAAACTAGTGTGTTTTTTATTGATAATGAAAAGTGAAAGTAAATTACACAAAGTCTCACCCTCCTAGTGAAGTCTAGGAGGGTTAATATAGCCTAACACATAACAACTATTGGAATATTACGTAACAAGTCCTTGTGTTTTGGCTAAATAGGATAACTAATGTAATCCCGTAAATGTCGTTCCATTTACGTGTTAGAACCATAAACTCAGGTTCTAACACGACTGCGGATTGATAGTAATCTGCAAGTTGTTATCACGACGTGTGGATACTAACGCGAGCTTGGTAAGTTCCTTTACTTAATTTTGAATTGCTTTCAAAAAAGGATGGCTCATTTTTCAGTCTTATCACTTGCATACCATGAATGTTCAGTGGTTACTTTAAGTTTCGTCTTAATATATGTTGAATCTTATATGCTGGCCTTTCATGTCAAAGGTTGTTGCCCAGCAATGAACATATAGTGCCTGGTGCCTGATAACTTTTCCTACTGTGGTAATATACTCACCAGGCATTATAAATTTGATAAGTAGCCACACAACATTATAAATTTACTTAATTTGTTAACTTTTGAAGTGGTTCTGAAACCTTTTTTTTTTTGCTAAATAACAGGTTTTTAGCTTTATGATGTGCCGGTTCATCATCTCCACTGCAGCAGTCCCAAAGTATTGAACCTTTTCAAGGGCGCCGAGAAATTGACCATAAAGTTCTTCCTCACTTACCCCTGTCAATTATGCAAGATGCTTTACATTAGTCATACTTGGACCAAAAATTCATATAAAAGAGACTGAATTTTGCTATTTATCATTATTCTGAGGTGAATTAAAATGGCGTCATGTTATTTATATTAGGAAAATATTCCCTTTGTTTTTTATTATCCTCGGCCAAGCATACCTCTTAGTCGATCAGTTACCAATTTTGGGAAAGGGCTGTTTCAGCTAAGATATGGCACATAATAATAAAAAATTCAAGATATTCTTCTCAATCATAAAATTGATTTTAGTGTTTATGTCATTGTGGGAATGTGGCAGAGTGTCCCACTAATGAGAAATCGCAAATTCCCCATTTTATATAAATTCTTTTTACCTTTGAAACTTTTATGGATCAAGACTTCCTAACTAAGGGACCAACATATTCAATGTACTTGATATGTGTTTACATCCGCAACATTACAACCTCACAACCTCACAACCATAAGATGGTAAAACATTTACTACTACTAAAAATCAGCCCAAAGTGCAGCTCAAAATAAGCTGCAAATTCAGCCGTTAGACATGAACATACCAACAACATTTATAGTTGTTTAGGACATGATTTCAGTCACTCTTAAGCTGAATTTCATGTAGTATTTTGATTACTTAGGAATATAAGGTTCAATGACACTATTAAAATTTCACTTATACCTATTGCTTTAATGATTTATCGGAAAAGTACTAACTAGGATACTTATATACTACCTGATCCAATATCATATATTTTGTGCATATAAGTTGAACTTAACCCATGCTTTAAAAATTGACTATTTACATCATTACTTTATTTGTATCAGATGGTCGTGTAGAGAAACATATTTTGGCTATTGGGTGAGGACTAAGCATATATATAACAGAATACTTATCCCTATGTATTTCATTTACCATTCACTTATTATTTATCTAGTTTATATTAATGTTAGTTCATGGTATAAAACATTTACTAAACTTACTATAGGTTTAAGGTCTATGTCAGAGTTATTGATAAGAGTTGAAGTACTTCATTCATAATATTTGACAGAGAAATCTCTAGGATTATCAACAACAGTGCTCTGGAATTGCTAAAAATACAAGAACAGGTTTAACTAACGTAGTTTACATTATTTCGTGTTATAAATAAATTAGTTTCTAAATTTCTAACTTTGTATATTTTGTTGCACAGTCTGTTGATGTGCACTCTTTCCTGTCAGCTTTACAACAACTCGTGGGGAGTAAGTTTGCTTTTAAAGTCGATATTTCTCACTATAACATTGAGAAGGAGTTGTATGTCTACAACGTTGAAAAAATGACCAATGATGAACATGTTATATCTGGCCTTCTTAATACGATTAAGCAAATCGTACGTTCTTTTTTTTAAAACATACTTGCAAGTACACATTCTCCTTTTATAGTTGCCTCATAACTAATGATATTTTTATTCATTATTTAGGAATCCTTATACTACGACCCATGCAGCGTAGGAAAGGACAACGATACCAAGTATCAAGAGACAATGGAAGTGGATATTATTGACAATGAATCCATAGACATCAACGATAACAAGAAGCTACATTGTGATCAAAAGAAATATACATAGATTGAAAAACCATTTGTTCTACAGATATTTACAAGCATTGTATTTTATACTTTCAGTCACTTATAACTTATTGTTCCGTTTCAAGAAAATTTCATAACGTTTACGTTCGTTGTTCTTTCTTAGTTTATTCACGTATGTTGGGTCACTGAATTCCCAAACTCCCTTAAACTAGGATTTGAACATAAAATAACCTAAGTGTTTAACTACCTTCAACGCAATCAAGTCACTGAGTGAACAGTCACTCAGTGAGTCATCTTCAGGATGCTTGGGACAAGCTTAAGAAGAAAAGCTTTCCATTCAGTGAGGCGGATTCTCAGTGAGTGGCACCTAAGCCAAAGAAGAAGGTGATGGATTCAGTGAGTGATGACAATAGCTCACTGAATCCCAAGCTACTCCTCACTGAAGCAACAAAAGCTAAAGACTGAAGAATAAAGACATGAAGCCTGAAGAATGGGTGGGACAAGGCGGGAAACGTTTGAAATTACAAAGAGTGTCAGTATCCTTGTAAAGTCAAACTTTCCCTGAATGGCGTGGGTTTCAGGATGGTGTCATATCTGAACCTCAGAAAGTAGTATTGTCCTATACCCAAAATAGACTTATGTAACAGAGAACAAAATACGTAAGTATTTTTTGTCTCAACTAGGCTGATGTAATCTTTGTTCTTTATCACAACGGTTGTAATATACTTGTGTATAAATAGGAGTCATAAGAGAGAGTAAAGGTTGCGGAGTTTGTGCACTTAATGCTTAGACATTCACAAACTAATCTTTACTCTCTCCAAATAGCAACCATCCCTAAGATAGCTTAAGTGGGTTCTTTTGTTGCTACTTAAGCATAGCTTAAGTTTAGTGAGGAGTAACACCAAACCATACTTGTCATTTAATCCCAGTGTTTATTCCACGCACTTGGGTATAAATTCTTTTGATTAATTTCTAATAAAGAGTTAAACATTGAAAAATTGTTTCTTAATCTTTTACTTTTTATTATTAAGTTATTAATCATTGCATCATTATTCCATGGAACTTGGTTAGATTAACTTTGTAGTTAACCATTAACCAAGTGAAAGGGACCAACAAGTGGTATCAGAGCCTAAGGTTCATTTCTATGAGCCAGGTCCATGTATATAACATTTGAAGCATGTCAAAATTCATGTGTAAAATCTTCAAAAACTGCTACTGCTGTTGCATTTTTTGAGGGGGAGATACGCACTGAACTTTGACAAGAATGACAAACATACACCACCCTCCACCACATATATCTTATCACCACAAAATCCACTCACAATTAAAAATCCTATCCCTATTCAACACCACTCAACAAAAAACGGGTCTCAAAAATCTCACAAATCCTCAAGAGTTTATAAAACTCTCGATCAAACAGCCATCACCATTATCCACTCACACCACAAATGAAACCCAGATACATTACCAACAGATTTTATCACCTCAAAATTAAATCCGATCAAAACCACAAAAAAATCACAACACAAAAATCCTAACAACACCAAAAATCTTATCAAATACAAGATTGGATCTACAAAACCAAAGCAGCTGAGATGTTTTAAGGGGTTGAATCGGATTCGTGGTTAGGGATTAAAAGGTGTTAGTGATGGTTTGGTAATCGGTGTATAATAGTTTTTGAGGTGTATTGAAAATTACGAATTAGTTGAGATGGTGGTGTTAATGGTGGTAGTTGGTGTTGTTAGATGATGGTGGTTTCCAGATAAACAGAATGGGGTTTGGATAACTATGAGGTCAGGTGACTTCATTTTTGAAGTTACTGACTTCACTACTGATGGGTGTGACTCAGGGAGTGTGGTTTTGTATGGTTAGGATTGATATCGGCTGTTGAGAGCTGATGTGTATTAGGGAGTGGCAACAATTAGGAGAGAAGATTGTAACTCAGGGTGTGGTTCGGATAAGGTGAGAGCCTCATAAATCAGGAGGGTTAATATGTTTTTCGGGCAAAGTCTGATGAAGTTGTCATCATAAGAATGGTGTCGCTGATAAAACATCAAGGGAGTGTTGACGGTTGAGGTGTGGTATGAGTCTTTCGGCTAAGACTGAATGTCTTTGAAGAGTCTCAACCAGGGGCAAATTAATGACGTCCCTGATAAGTATCAAGGGGTCTGATGAAATGAAATTGCGCTGTTTGTTGTTGGGGGTGATATGAAGATATGTTGGGTTTGCTCAGCCTTAATAAACTGACTATTGGGTTTGCTCAGTTGAAAAAAAAAACTGAAATGTTGTTAGGATTTTATCAGTGAATGTGACTTTTGGGCTGAGGTTATGCAAATCAGAGGATAAAACCTTTTGGAATGAAGTGTGGAATGAGTTACGGGTCATGACTCAGGGAGAGTGAAGGCTAACTATGAGTAGGGATGAGCATGGTTCTGGAACCGGTTGGAACCGGAACCGGAACCGGTGGATCCGAGAACCGATTTTTCTGAAGACTGGGAACCGAGAACCGAACCGAATATAGTTTTTGGTTCTGGTTCCGGTTCCGGTTCCAGTTCCGGTTCTTTTGGATCTATCCGTATAGGAACCGCTTTCCTATTAAGCTAATAAAAAAACAAAAGATTAAACTTTTTAAGAACTTGCAACCATTTACATTTAAGCAAATAACAATTAACAACTAAATCATAAACTCAAATAATCAATCATTCTATAGTTAGTTTCACTTGTTCATATTTTTAACAAAACAATAATGCATAACAATCCGGAAAACAAAATAAAATAACTTAAAACTTTGTCCATCAAATTAACTAAGACCGTTTAGAGTTCCATAGTTTGTTTCTCTTTGTCTCTTCTGGGTAGTTTCTCTAATTGTTCTTCCATATCCTTGACAATCTCACCGTATTTAATAAGATCTTTAACATCATCCCAATTAATTTGCGTTCTCGACTTTCTCACCGAATCTCGCGTGCAAATCAAAGCTTCAACAATCAGTGTTTATAAGCGAGTTTTATAAGGGTCTAGTAAATTAAAGATTATGATGAATGATCTTGGAATGTTATTAGGTTTAGATTAATTATTGATTTGTGGATGTTTTAGTAAATTAATGATTAGGGTTTAGAGTATTTGGCTTGATGGCTAGTAGGGTTTTATTTTTATTTTTTTTACGATACGTCGGATTTGATTAATATTTTGCTAAAAAGTCAAAAAATTACATATTTTTAAAATTATTGGATATTTGGTTCCAGAACCGGGAACCGGTGGAACCGATCCGAACCGACCCAAGAACCAAAAAATTTCAAAATCAAGAACCGGAACTAGAACCATTGGTTCTGGTTCCGGTTCGGTTCTTCATGGTTCCAGTCCGGTTCCGGTTCTTTGGTTCTTTTGCTCATCCCTAACTATGAGTCTATCGAGTTGAACCTAAAGAAGGAGAGGGGAGGGCTGAGAAAGGTACTAAGTCTGATATAAAAACTATCAGGCTAAAAGGTGCTTCAGAGTCGCGCAGAAGCATGATGGGCCCATAACCCGCAAACCCTGATTCTAATGATCGTCAGGTGTGTTGCAAATAGTGAAATCAGGGAGTAATGATGTCCCTGATAAGCGTTGGAGGTGAAATAAAAGTGTGTGGGTTTAGATAGGTTGGAATTCTTGAAAAGCGTCAGGAAGTTGTATCAGGCAGTACGAATCAATGAGTGATATAACTATAAGAGGATATCACGATTTTTTTGCAACTCAGGGAGTTATGCATCAGTGTGTGGTATTATAACCAAACTGACCCTGAACTCAACACCCCACTCATTGAACCCTCACACTGAACCGTCACCCACTGAACACTCATTGAGACCATTACACTGAGTTTAAACCCAACAACACTGACTCTAAGGTTGATCAGTTAACTGAACTTGTGAGGAAGCTGAGTGAGAAATTGGAATCCACTGGAAAACAACCAGCACCTAAAAAGGAAATAACCCCAGCTTCCTCAAGTACATCCAGACCTAAGTCCTCTAAGAAACCACTGAAAAGATGTGAGCTATGCAATTACACTAATCACAGCACAAACAATTGCTATAGAATCCTATTCTGCATGATTTGCAAACTTGAAGATCATAGGACTTCTGATCACATACCTTATGTCACTCAAGCAAACTACAAAGCTCAGGCTCATAAGTATGCTTCATCATCAAAACAATCCCTGAAACCAAAGGCTAAGCCTTTCAAACCATGTACACACTGTGGATTCACTGACCATCTCCCTGTTGATTGTCTCATGTATCCTTGTTGTGACATTTGTGGTGACCTTTCCCATAATACATCAGGACATGACAAAGTCATTAAGGCTAGAAGAGGACTGACAACAAATGTCCCTCAGTCATCTGAGTCCTCCACTAGCACCAAATGCAATGTATGTGGAAGCACCTATCACTCCTCCACTGATCATGAGTCCATTAGAAAGTTCAAAAAGTCCTTGAAACCCAAGCCCACCAAGATGTGGGTCAATAGAAAAAACTAACCTAGTTTACTATTTGTGCAGAAACACGCCAGGGAGCCTGTGTGGCATCTAGATAGTGGATGCTCAAGAAGCATGACTGGGGTGAAGCAATATCTGCACAAATACATAGAAGAGCCAGGACCTAAGGTAGTATTTGGTGATAACTCATCAGCTCCCACTAAAGGTTATGGTTCAGTAAACTGCAATGGTATAGTTTTTACAAGGATAGCTTATGTGAATGGACTCAAATACAATCTTATCAGTGTCAGCCAACTATGTGATGCAAAATACATAGTTCAGTTTGATGATAAGAGAGGAACTATCTTCAATGCCAACAAAGAAGTTGTGTTGATTGCACCAAGGAGAGATGATGTTTATGTCCTGGACATGTCAACACTTACTCAGAATGGAACTTGTCTTTTTACAAAAGCAAGTGAAGCAATCAACTGGCTATGGCATAAAAGACTCTCTCATCTAAATTTCAAAAACATCAACAACCTTGCCAAGCAAAACAAAGTTCTTGGCTTGCCCTCACTGGCGTTTTCAAAAGACAGACCCTGCTCAGCATGTGAGAAGGGAAAACACCATAGGGCCTCCTTCAAAACCAAACAAAATTCCTCAATCAAAAGCTGCCTGCACCTTCTTCACATGGACCTATTTGGACCTGTCAGTCCAATGTCCATCCACCATGAGAAATATACTCTAGTCATAGTGGATGAATACTCAAGATACACTTGGGTGTACTTCCTGACCAAAAAGAGTCAGGCAGCTGAAACCATCATGTCCTTTGTCAGGAACATTGAAAACCAAAATGACATTAAGGTCAAACAAATCAGGACTGATAATGGAACTGAATTCAGAAATCAGGACCTTGAGTGCTTCTGTGATGAGAAAGGAATCTCTCAGAACTTCTCTTCTCCCTACACTCCTGAACAAAATGGAGTAGCTGAAAGGAAGAATAGAACACTCATTGAGGCAGCTAGAACAATGCTGAATGGCTCAGCCCTCTCAAAGCATTTTTGGACTGAAGCAGTCAAAACAGCATGCTACACTCAAAATAGGTCAATCATTGTCAAAAGACATAACAAAACCCCTTATGAAATATTCAAGGGTAGAATCCCTGATATCAGCTACTTTCATGTGTTTGGTTGCCCTATGTTTATTCATAATCACAAGGATCACTTAGGCAAATTTGATGCCAAGGCTGATGATGGATATTTCTTAGGTTACTCACTGGTCTCCAAAGCCTTCAGGGTGTTCAACACTAGGAGACAACAAACTAAGGAAACCTATCATATCACCTTTGATGAAAGCACTGAGGCTATTCAGTATTCTAACACCTCAGTGGAAGAGATTGGAATTGATGACTCATCCAGATATCCACCTGATAAATATCATCCTGAGATTAATCCTTCCACTCAATACCAAGCTGATGCTGATTTCTCATATTACATCATTCCTCACAACCTTCCTCAACCAACCATCAGTGAGTTTGTTGAAGCTCAACAAGTTCCAAATGAGATAACTCATATTGTACCAGTTGCTCAGGAACCTATTGAAAACAACATCCAAATTGAACTCACTGAAAACCAAGCTCTTGAGAAACCTCAAGCACCTAGTCTTGAACCCACTCCACCTGCAAATCAGGCATCAACAAGCCCAAACTCCTACCCCAGACCTCAGGAAAGATGGTCTAGACATCAACACATTGAGCTAGTTAACATCATTGGTGAACCTGTCTTTGAGGGCATGCTCACTAGAAGGATGGCTGCGAAACTCACTGCAGCCTCAGCCAATCAATGCCTATATGTAGGATTCATATCCACCATTGAACCCAAGACTGTAAAAGAAGCCATGAAACATCCAAGTTGGGTTCAGGACATGCATGATGAACTTGAACAATTTGATAAAAATGATGTCATGACCTGAGTCGAATGCCCTCAGGGTGTTATTGTCATTGGCATGAAGTGGGTGTTTAAAAACAAGACTGATGAAAATGGCATTGTTGTAAAGAACAAGGCAAGGCTTGTTGCCAAAGGGTATAATCAACAGGAAGGCATTGATTATGAAGAAACTTTTGCCCCTGTTGCTAGAATGGAAGCTATCAGGATCTTCCTTGCCTATGCCACCTACATGAATTTCAAAGTTTACCAAATGGATGTCAAAAGTGCATTCTTGAATGGTAAACTCAAAGAGGAAGTTTATGTTCAACAACCCCCTGGATTTGAAAGCTATGAGTTTCCTAGCCACGTCTGCAAACTTGACAAAGCCCTTTATGGACTGAAGCAAGCTCCCAGGGCATGGTATGAAACTCTCTCAGCCTTCCTGATCCAAAACAAATTTGTCAGAGGAAAGATAGACAACACTCTGTTTATCTACAGGACAAAGGAAGATGTGATTTTGGTCCAAGTATATGTGGATGATATCATTTTTGGCTCAACAAGCTATAAACTTTGTAAACAGTTTGAGAAACCGATGACCAAACAATTTGAAATGAGCATGATGGGTGAACTCACATACTTTCTTGGACTTCAAATCAAACAGACTGATAAGGTATCACAACCCGTAATTTCAGGTCATTTCCCAAACCTCGACATTTCACTATTCACCCGTTACTANTTATCTACAGGACAAAGGAAGATGTGATTTTGGTCCAAGTATATGTGGATGATATCATTTTTGGCTCAACAAGCTATAAACTTTGTAAACATTTTGAGAAACCGATGACCAAACAATTTGAAATGAGCATGATGGGTGAACTCACATACTTTCTTGGACTTCAAATCAAACAGACTGATAAGGGAATCTCCATCAGTCAAGAGAAGTACATCATAAACACACTGAAAAAGTATGATCTCAGTGACTGTGCTTCAGTCAAAACCCCAATGGTTCCTCCCAACAATCTTGGTCCTGATCTTACTGGAAAGTCAGTGAATCAAACCATGTTCAGAGGAATGATAGGATCACTGATGTATCTCCTCGCCACAAGGCCTGATATTCAGTTTGCAGTATGCCTATGTGCAAGATATCAATCAGACCCTAAAGAGTCACATCTCACAGCTGTGAAAAGGATCCTGAGATACCTAAAAGGAACTCCAAACCTTGGTTTGTATTATCCTAAGTGCTCAGGATTTGATCTTAAGGGTTACACTGATTCTGACTATGCAGGATGCAACATGGATAGAAAGAGTACTTCAGGGTCCTGTCAATTTCTTGGAGGAAAACTTGTTTGTTGGAGTACAAAGAAGCAACAGTCAGTGGCTATGTCTTCAGCTGAAGCAGAGTATGTAGCTGCAGCTGGCTGTTGTGCAAATGTACTGTGGATGAAAAGTCAACTCACTGACTATGGCATCCATTACAAATGTGTTCCTATCTTTTGTGATAACACCAGTGCAATTGCCATCTCCAACAACCCAGTCCTACATCAGAGAACCAAACACATTGATATCAGATATCACTTCATCAGGGACCATATCATGAATGGAGAGCTTAAATTACACTTCATCCCCACTGAATATCAGCTAGCTGATATTTTTACAAAACCCCTGGATGAACCCACTTTCACAAGACTGAAAACAAAATTGGGCATTTGGACATTGACAATCAGGTCACTAAGTAAATTTCATAACATGTTGTAAAATCTTTCTAAGTTCCCTGAACTTTCATCAACCCTCAGTGAGATACATGTCTCAAAACATACTCACTGATGAATATTCTCCTCAGGGCGCCCAAGATATACTGTAAGCATTCAATACGTAACTAAATGCTCCAAGTATATAGTTAGTAAATGTCCTAGGTTGGTAACTGAAAGCCTATTTAATATAGGAATATATGTCTCTGTCCTTCTGGCATCCACATCTTGGGCCCCTACATCATCCTCACTTAACCCACTTGGCATTAAATGCCCCTCTCAAAAGTGCATGTTTGCAGAGACGTGCGACTGTTCATTTTGACAGTTGCGAAAAACGAGGGAAATGGAAAGGTGGAATTAAATGCGGATGTAAAAAAATTCAAAATTATTAATTTAAACCAACTTTGACATCCACACATTCCCAAACCCTAAACCTTTCCTATAAATACCCCTTTATAAAACTCACACACACAAGCTATCAAAATTATATTAAACTCTTGCAAAAATTTTCCTTGAATCTGTGTGCGTTTTTCTTCTCTGTAAACAAAAACTTTTTCCGACCATCTCCGACCAACTTTTAAGTAAAATTGCCTCTTCTAAAGTTATTTCATACGCTCCCAATGTGGAATTCCAGATTGAGAGTGTCGACATGACCAAAAACAACGTGGTGGGAAACTTTGCCTATCCTGAGGCTTTTCCGGTCTACAAAGATGTAGTCAAATATCTTCAAAACTGTTTCCTCTCCACAGCTTTTTCAAAAACACCCTCAGTGATCTACCCAGACTACCTGAGGGAATTTTGGTGTACTGCAGTGGTTGATAAACCCACTGAGCCCAAGAATGCAATAATAAAGTTTACTATGAACAATGGGAAGAAACACATGTCCCTGATTTACAAGTCTTTTGTCANCATCCTCATCCTCTGATGGATCACTCTCCTCCTCCTCAGAGTACGACTCACTACGTCTACGTCTCTGAGAGGGTGAACTAACGGGCGATGAAGTAGGTGATCGAGCACGTCGACACAAAAGGGTAGTAGGTGATGATGATGAAAGAGAGCAATTGAATGCTACTCAAGCAATGATAGTATTCAGTCTCCTTGAAGGTAGAAAAATTGACATTGGAGAAATTATCTTCAGAGACCTCATCACAAAACTGACCACAGGAAAATCTATGCAAAGACTTATGTCCTACCCTAGGTTCATTTCCTGTGTGCTTCAGGATCTACTAGGGTCAACTTATGAGAAACCTGAGGTTCTGGGATTCGAACTAGAAATACTCCATAAGGCAAATTACTCTAAGGACCCTACTGAGGCCACACCCATCGCCCTGACAACATACATGTTGGCAACAATTCAGGGCGCTAACAAAATTTCACCGGTTCCTTCTCCTACGAAAAAGGAGAAGAAGAAGGGACAGGGGTCCAAGAAGGTGACTAAACCCAAGTCACTCGTCACTGGAACCTCTGTTTCTCAGTCCAAGAAAAAGGGACAACAACAGACCCTAACAGCTGACACCCTCAGGATTATCACCGACTCATTGACCCCAAAACAACCGCCAACGGAGGGCACTGAGACATCCCACTCAGTGTCCTCAGGCAAACCCTCTCCTTACGACTCTATTAACATAAACAAGTTAGTGGAGTCAAGAACAACTCAACTCTCATATCCTGCTCACGACTCTGACAAATCACAATCAGAGTCTCAGGGAGAAAAGGGTCATATATCCTCGGTAGGGCAGCACCACCCCACTGATAAGGGGACCCACACCAAATCACATCCTGCTAAAGGCTATGGTAAATCACAACCAAAGTCTCAGGGAGTAGAGGCCCCTAAATCTTCGGCAGGAAAGTACCACCCTGCTGGAACGGGGGGCCATAACCTTCACTTGCCCAGTAAGGACATTCGCCAATCCAAGCTTTTGTCTGAGGGCACAACTGCTCTTCCCCAAGACTCAGAGGGAAACTTACAACCCGCTTACAGGGAACATACTTTCACTGATCCTCGTGATAGCACTGACAAAAACCCATCAGTGTTTGAAGGGTCACTCGGGGACAAAGACTCAGGGGGCATGAAACCACCCACTGATATGGAACCATCAACCCCTCACGGTGAAGCGCATTCCTCGCAAACTGACCCTAAGGACCAGGCAGACAAATCCCAGTCTGCTGGAATAGAGGGTTCAGGGAGCGACCACAACCAAAGCAAATCTTCACATGAAGAGGAGCTGGCTAACCCTATGTTGCTGATACACTCGATGGCTGACTTCCAGGCTGTACTTGATTCTGATGATGAAATAACCAAGTGCGGTGACGAGGAATTTTTTGAAGCAGGGGATGATATGGAGACTGATAACCAATCAATTGAACCTACTGAACCAACTCCTCAGTCTCCATTCCATCCAGCTGAGGAATCAGACCCTGAGGTTGCACCCTCTGATTCCTTGGCCGAACATGATGACCATATTCCTCTCACTGGAAGAAAGATGGTAAAGTTCTTAAAAAAGGCGACCAATGCTCTTTTTCGTGGAGTCACTGACGAAGTTTTTGACTTGCATATTGAGCAAGCCGTTCATTACTTCAACCTCAAGGATGCTGTTGAAGGCTTTCATGATAATGTCCTGGAACAAAACTCCAGTATTGACCACAACATGACAACACTGACCTCCCACATGAACAAGTTTGTTGAATCTTTCAACAAGCTCGTCCAACAGGTCAACACTATTCAGGAGTCAGTCCAGGAAGACCCTGAGCTCAACAGAAAGCTTCTCCAGGCTTCTGAGAACTTCATTCAGCAATCAGCAAGCTTTCCTGAGTAATCTTGTAACCTTTGTTCATTATTGATGAATTTGTTCTTTATTTTCATCAAGATTTACTCAAAATTCCATGGACCAACAACGTACTTACCTTTTCTTAATCAAAATCTCTCTAAAATCCCGTTAATGCCACGGGTCTATAAGCTAGTAAGTCCATATATGGCTAATCGGTATAATGGAAATAATGAATTGAAGTGAACCTCATTTATTAAGCTTCTTATCCGTCCTTTTAAGTCGGTTAAGCAAAATGATTAAGGATTGCGTTATCTTCAACTTTTATTATTATTTAATTTACCTTTTGAAATTTTATTAATTTACTGAGCTCAAAATCATGTGAAAATGTCACTATAATCTTCCACAACAGTATCCTTATCCTTTCTAGTTACATTTGATAATGTTATATTCATCTAAAAGATAATATGGACGGCGATTAAATAATTGTGAGAGGAGAAAATGTCAGTGTGAACTAATGATCTACTATCAAAGATTTAATTAAACGAATGGAATACGGGGGTTGCCAATATAATACAGCTAGACTCGCATACACATAACCAATCACTTGATCTGAAAACCCTCTTCCTTCCTTCCTTCCTTCATCCACATTCATTCAATTTTCAGCCAAAACACCTTAACCTCTCATTTGTAGTCGATATACAGAACTTAAACACCATGTCTTCTTCAATCCAAAACCTTGATCACTTAAAAATCCCACTAGAAGATATATTGGAGGCCACCAACAACTTTTCTGATGAAAATTTCATTAGACAAGGTGGTTTCGGTAAGATCTACAAGGGACAACTCAAGCTATCCGGAGAATTGATCAATATTGTTGCACGGAGATTAGATACCAAGTATGGGCAAGGAAACAAACAGTTTTGGACCGAGATTTTGATGCTTTCTAAACTCGAGCATGACAATCTTGTCTCTCTTGTGGGGTTCTGCGACGAGAAAAATGAGAAGATTGTCATAAATAAGTATGCAGCCAGGGGAAGTCTCGACAGTTATATAACTGACCCGAATTTCACTTGGGGGAAGCGATTGCACACATGTGTTGGTATCGCGCATGCATTAAGTTACATCCATTATGATGAAAAACGCGATTTTAGTATTATACATCGTAACATCAAGAGTTCAAAAATTTTACTAGATTATTTCTGGGTACCCAAGTTATCTGGTTTTAACCTTTCAATGACGACTGTAGCATCTCAAAGGGATCAAATATGCATTGAGGATGCTTGTGGTACAATTGAGTATGTTGACCCAACATACGTGAAGACAGGCGGTGTAACACACAAGTCTGATATATACTCCTTTGCGGTAGTATTATTTGAAGTGTTGTTTGGCAAGAAAGCAATAACCGATAAGATAGATATTAAGTTAACAAATGAAGCCAAGTCCCGTTATGAAAAGGAACAACTAGATGATTGGATTAATCCGGATCTACGAAAGCAAATGGACGGAGAATCATTAAAAATCTTCTCGAAACTAGCATATGATTGTTTGAATGAGCATCGTGCGAGACGTCCAAATATAGATCAAGTCATCTTGAAACTTGAAAAAGCGTTAGATCTTCAACGGTTACAGACAGAAGGAGCAATGTATCTTCAACGGTTAGGAGCAAATCCTGTAAGACCATCAGTTTTTCTTATTCTGTTTCATCTCATCTTTCTATCATGATAAACCACATATTTACCAATTAACTTTTCATTAGATGCTAGACGTACGTGCATTAGAAGGGACATCCTCCGACTTGAAGGTACTTAATTTTGACGATTTTCTTTACTTTTACTATAGATAGACCGATCGTCGAACCAGTTGCATTATCGATTCAGTAGGTCCACCGGTTAACCAACTGGATGATGTCAAAATTTTAAATAATACGGAGTATTACAAATTGAGATGATTTCAAACTTCAAAGCAAATAGAAATTAGATTCTTAAAAGGTAATGGATGAGCATATCAATATTAAAACTTTTAATCTAAGACACTTGCTATTATTAAAAAAATAATAAAAAAATAAAAAATATATATTCATTCAATTTAATACGAGTAATCAAGGTTATAAATAGCGTGAAGCGTGGCGTGGCGGCATGATCAAGCCTTAAGCCTTAGCGTGAGGCGTGGCGGCATGCCGTTTTTAATGCGTGAATTAAGGTGGCAAAAAGTATTTATAGATTTATAGATTTATATTATATTTCATTAGTATATCTTATTTCATATACATCGAGTTTAGAAAAAGTGTTATACATAAGCAATAAAGTCAAGAAACTCTCTTTACATTTGTAATCTTCTTCAATTGCTAATAAACCCCTAAACGCCAAATACCAGTAAACCTCAAATACGATGCCCAAATTCCAATTACTAGTAAATCCCCTAAACGTCTCAAATACCAGTACACCTTATCGCGCCTTATCGCACCTCATCTCATGTCAAGCCTTAAGACGACGCCTTGGTCTATTGCGTGGCGTGGAGGTGATGCCTCGCGCCTTTGCGAGGCCTTTGCGGCGCCAAGGCGCGCCTTTTAGAACACTGCAAGTAATGATTATTCTTTATAACTATCAATTAGTTATAATGCCCGTTCACGCACGGGGTTTTGACATAAAAATTTTATCATGCAGTTAATACCGAATAAATTGTCTTAAAATGTTTTGAACTTTACATCTACTAATTTAGTATAAGTCAAATTTATTTTGCAATAACAATATCTACTAAAAACAGTCGCAACACCCCTGTATTCGGCTATTTTTACAGTTCCAAACACCCCTAAAATTAGCAATTGAAATAGTCTCAAACACCCTTGAATTCATCTATCAAGGCAGTTTCGAGCACCCATCAATTCAGCTATTAAAAACAGTCCGAAACACCTTGAATTCTTTTAATAACTATTAAGACAACCATTAAAACAATCCTAATCACTACTCAATCTAACTATTAATATGCTCCCAAAACCCTTTTAAAACTTACTATAATAAGTAGAAAATAACAGTCTCAAACTTCAATAACTTAAGCAAGTCCTACTTTAGTAAACCGGCTCACGTTTTTCGCAGCAGATTTTCAAGTGAATGAGACACATTAGTTACATCTCTTTCTAGATCATCATTATTCTATATTACAACAAATTCAAAAGCAATTAACTCATCAAATACTTGTGAGATTTGTTTTTTTGTTGTAATTTGGAATAAGGTTAATGCAACATATATCAGTGCCTGAGACAAAGACATTTATATCACGTTAACTTGGGATTATGTGAGTTAGCCGTTTAAGTATATGAAGATTCAAGAGACAACTTGATTTTAAAATTCAATAAGCACATATACCATATAAGCAAATTATTATATCAAATATATGTTCTAAGTAACCTTCAAAGTAAATCCGTAGTTGATGCATCAGGTGTAGTTTCGGGGGTATTTATAGTTCCTACTTTAGCATACTTAGTGATGAACTTGTATTCTCAGTCTCTTAATGTGTCAAGTTCGAATAAACAATGCATAAGGACCAACAGGTATATCAAACATCCTAAAAGAAACATCAATCATCTAATAATCAAACTATTGTCACAAAACGTACACTTTTTGTTCTTCATTTCTTTCGGACTTAACAACGCGCACAATACACTTTCTGCTAAAGTAATAAAAAATAGAAGGTGCAGCCTAATAGAGCACATCACTTGTCAAAATGAGTAAATTAGCTTTGTATAACGTTTTTAACTGACAAACATGCTGAGGTTGATGTTGATGTTATTGTTTAACTTTAACTATTGATATCATGTTGTACAAAATGTGCGAGTTTAGTAGCACATAATGAGCGTTAATAAAGTTAAAATATGCTCCGTAAAGTTTTTAAAATGTTTTTATGGATATTCATATATAAAATTTAAATAACAATTTCATGAGTCGTTGTTATAAGTAGAATCGCATATATTTATTTCATATCATAGTAACTCATGCTTACCATTTGATATTTATATTCCCATTACTAATAATTTATGTGTATTTAATATTCAAACCCGTGTACGCATAAATTAAACTTTTAAATAGAATAACACGAGTCCTTATTTAAAAAATTATTCTAATGAATGAAAGTCTAAAATTAACAATATTAAAACTAATTCGCATATTTACCAAATTTTTATAATTTTAATGGATGAAAGTATAAAAACAAAGATTAATACTCATGTAATTTTAAACAAAATTAATATTATAAAGTATAAGGGTATAAAGTGTAAGGGGTTATTTGTGTTTTTTCTAAAGTTATTAAGAAACATGGAAACTTGTAATTTTACACTTAGCTCTATAAAACTTATTTAAAATTCAACCACTAAAGTTTTATTAATTACTTCCTCCTTTTTTAAGTTTTTGTTTTCATAAATTTGACAAATATATTTTTATTCATTTTTTTTCTTAACCAAATTTCTCCACCAAATTTATTAAGTTTGACCAANTTAGTTATAATGCTCGTGCACGCACAAGGTTTTGACATAAAAATTTTATCATGTAGTTAATACCGAATACATTGTCTTAAAATGTTTTGAACTTTACATCTACTAATTTAGTATAAGTCAAATTTATTTTGCAATAACAATATCTATTAAAAACAGTCGCAACACTCCTGTATTCGGCTATTTTTACAGTTCCAAACACCCCTAAAATTAGCAATTGAAATAGTCTCAAACACCCTTGAATTCAACTATCAAGGCAGTTTCGAGCACCCATCAATTCAGCTATTAAAAACAGTCCGAAACACCTTGAATTCTTTTAATAACTATTAAGACAGCCGTTAAAACACTCCTAATCACTACTCAATCTAACTATTAATATGCTCCCAAAACCCTTTAAAAACTTACTATAATAAGCAGAAAATAACAGTCTCAAACTTCAATAACTTAAGCAAGTCCTACTTTAGTAAACCGGCTCACTTTTTTCGCAGCAGATTTTCAAGTGAATGAGACACATTAGTTACATCTCTTTCTAGATCATCATTATTCTATATTACAATAAATTCAAAAGCAATTAACTCATCAAATACTTGTGAGATTTGTTTTTTTGTTGTAATTTGGAATAAGGTTAATGCACCATATATCAGTGCCTGAGACAAAGACATTTATATCACGTTAACTTGGGATTATGTGAGTTAGCCGTTTAAGTATATGAAGATTCAAGAGACAACTTGATTTTAAAATTCAATAAGCACATATACCATATAAGCAAATTATTATATCAAATATATGTTCTAAGTAATCTTCAAAGTAAATCCGTAGTTGATGCATCAGGTGTAGTTTCGGGGGTATTTATAGTTCCTACTTTAGCATACTTAGTGATGAACTTGTATTCTCAGTCTCTTAATGTGTCAAGTTCGAATAAACAATGCATAAAGACCAACAGGTATATCAAACATCCTAAAAGAAACATCAATCAGCTAATAATCAAACTATTGTCACAAAACGTACACTTTTTTTCTTCATTTCTTTCGGACTTAACAACGCGCACAATACACTTTCTGCTAAAGTAATAAAAAATAGAAGGTGCAGCCTAATAGAGCACATCACTTGTCAAAATGAGTAAATTAGCTTTGTATAACGTTTTTAACTGACAGACATGCTGAGGTTGATGTTGATGTTATTGTTTAACTTTAACTATTGATATCATGTTGTACAAAATGTGCGAGTTTAGTAGCACATAATGAGCGTTAATAAAGTTAAAATATGCTCCGTAAAGTTTTTAAAATGTTTTTATGGATATTCATATATAAAATTTAAATAACAATTCCATGAGTCGTTGTTATAAGTAGAATCGCATATATTTATTTCATATCATAGTAACTCATGCTTACCATTTGATATTTATATTCCCATTACTAATAATTTATCCGTATTTAATATTCAAACTCGTGTACGCACAAATTAAACTTTTAAATAGAATAACACGAGTCTTTATTTAAAAAAATATTCTAATGAATGAAAGTCTAAAATTAACAATATTAAAACTAATTCGCATATTTACCAAATTTTTATAATTTTAATGGATGAAAGTATAAAAACAAAGACTAATACTCATGTAATTTTAAACAAAATTAATATTATAAAGTATAAGGGATATAAAGTGTAAGGGGTTATTTGTGTTTTTTCTAAAGTTATTAAGAAACATGAAAACTTGTAATTTTACACTTAGCTCTATAAAACTTATTTAAAATTCAACCACTAAAGTTTTATTAATTACTTCCTCCTTTTTTAAGTTTTTGTTTTCATAAATTTGACACATATATTTTTATTCATTTTTTTTCTTAACCAAATTTCTCCACCAAATTTATTAAGTTTGACCAAAATTAATTTAATTTTGACTTTCTATTAACCAATTATATTGCTCGATTTCGCCTACGTGGCAAAATCGAGCTCTCTTATTGGTCTAATTTTTTTCAATGAGAAGGGTTTTGCAAAAACACTCTGAAATAATGTAATTCTTTTATTATATAAAAGATTAGACTAGCGATCTTCTGAAAAAGAATGGGCAAAAGCCTAACTATAAAAAGTCTAGAAAGTCATTCAACCTCAATATGCGTTTTCATATTTACCCCTACTTTCACATATACTTCTTCAGAAAACCTTAACTACTATTGCAATTCTTGATCAACAAACTCTAAATTTATATCAATTCTTCATCTATTTTGTTTTTCTAAGATTTTATTTCTAGCTTTTTAAACAAATTAACTATTCAGGAATACACCCATAAGGAGTTCGAAAAAATGCCTCAATAAAGTAATTGTGATTTTAGAGTTCGATAAAATGCCTCAATTAGGTATCTGATAGAAAAACTAAAATCTGGCGAAACAATACTTTGAACATGTAATTGTTCATGATATATATATATATATACATACATATATATATATATATACATATATATATATATATATATATATATATATATATATATATATATATATATATATA
>LBNU01007202.1:7205-26095 GCA_014162995.1 Artemisia annua
AAATATCCCCCCACTTGAACTCTACTTGCCCTCAAGTAGACCTTATTAGAATAATTTTTAAAAAGATATTTCCCAAGAAACTGGAAAATATGAGTCTAAAAACTTCCTATGCTAGAATATATCAAAGCCGAACACCTCACGAAACTGGAACAAACACTCATCTCTCTCACCTAATCTAAGTGTTAATTTCGGGGTGATCACTCAACGCACAGTCATAGAATGTATTTTATCATAAGCTTGGCGGTTACATAAATCTCTACCACTAGAGCTAAGTGGTATGTGCTATTTTACACATACTTTTGACCTTAGTTTAAGTGTTAATAAGACCAAAAACTAACGTTAAACGCCAAAGACATCGTGTTTTTGTGTTCGTGATCGTGCAGGAAAGGATATTGCATAAATGGCATGAAAATCAACCAAAAAGCCTAAACGAGCACGAGATTTGGAAAAGAGTTTGAAATTGAAGTTAACGAAGAAATTTACTCAAGGAAAGCCCGTGATGTGGAATTTATTTCTTAAAGGCTCGAGAAAACGAAAGAGATGCTTAATCGAAGTTCAAAGCTAATTATCACAATAATGTCGTTGCTGATCACCACTCACTCGTTACATCTGGATATGAATAAACTCTTATGTGCAACTTGATATCTGTTATTTTCTCAACACTAGAGCCTCTGAATGGTTACAAGTATTATCTAATATATTAAGACTGGTAGTTATTATGGTATCATTTATATTAATTTATTCTTCCATGGTGATTGATTTAAAATAATGCTTTACGTTGTAAAAGTCTATTGTTCAAATTCTGTTACTTCGTGAAATGGTATAATATTCTATTATATCACCCACCTATCGTCTTGTATTATAAAATAATTCTGTTTGGTTATTTCTGCTCATTTGTTAAGCATTATACTAATTATTAGTTATTGTAATTTATTGTATTTTATTTATTTTGTGCATTAGTGTAACTTTTATCTTTAATACAAGCTTATTTCATGTCTTATTTCTAGCTTATTTTAGTTCTTTACAAGCTTTCTTTTAAGTCTTTTAATCTTTTGAGCTTATTTTCATGTCCTCTTAATCTTTCCTAAAAGCTTTTATAAGTGTTGTCAACTTTGCATGGTGTTTAGTTTGGTCGCGTCTTGTTTAGCTTTTATAAGCTTATTTAGTGTTTTAAAACTTGTTTTCATTAAGCTTTTATTAGATTTCAATGTTTTAATCTTGTGTTAATCATTTGGTCATGTTAGAAAATGTTTCAAAGTCATTTAATTAGGGTGTTGCGAGTTTGGTTTTAGGTTATTGCGAGTATGGATTTTAATAAATATTAGCGAGTATGGTAGTGTATTTGATTGCGAGTATGAGGTTCCTAGGTCTTTGCGAGTATGGTGCCCTAGTATTGCGAGTATGAGATCTATTGCGAGTATGGTTTGCTGTTTGTTCTTGCGAGTATGGATCTCAAAGATCTTGCGAGTATGGATCACATCATTGCGAGTATGGACAGCTTATTTTTGCGAGTATGGTTGTTTTCTAGGTGTAGCGAGTATGGTTTAATTTTTGTTGCTAGTATGAGTTGTTCCAAGTTCTTTCTTTCTAATTTCAATTCCTTTTCCAAGCCGAGTTAGGCTTTTGTTTTATCTCATCGATCTTTCGAGTGAGGTTTTATTTTCTTAAATCTAAACGTTATGCTGTCGAAATTTTCTAAAATCTTTTTAGTGTCGTTTTCTTATTTAAGTCTCATGTCTTTTTATTTTTAGTCTTAAACTTTTATTACGTTAAATGTTTACAAGTCTTTTCATTTCTTTGTCGCTTTACGTTTTTAATATGAGTCGTGAGTAGATTTTTAAACGTGTTCGCTTAGTGGCTCGGGTTTGTGAGTTAAGTGAGAATGTTAAACGTTTGTGATTAATAATCGAGAGATTACTTAGACGTGTGATTTAATTATTCAAAGACAAAAACCTTGGAACGATTAATTCATTCGTTTAGAGTTATTATCTCTTCAAAGGATTAATTGACAACTAATCTCGAGAAAAGAAAATAACTCGTCACAAACCTTTAGCTCAAACTTAATGAACTTACTCACGTCGCTTTGCAAACACATTGTCTTTTAAATTCATTTACCACTTTCATTTCTTATTGCACTTTAATTACGCTTTATTTAGTCGCTTTATTACTTGTCTCTTTACTTGTTACTTATTTCGTGTCGTTTTACTGCTTTACTTTATTTTAATTGCATTTTAATGTGTCGTTGTAGTATAGTTAAACCAAAATCATCTTTCAAACCCATTCATCTCACATAGCTCACGATCTTGAGTGACGAGATCAGTTCAAGCCTCGTTGGGACAATGATCCGAGTTTATAAGCTTCACCGCTTGAAAAACGCTCTAATCAAAATGGCGCCGCTGCCGGGGAGCGGTTGATAAGATTAAGTCGTTCGATCGTTTGAGTAATGTGTTTTGGAGACCCTTCTTTCGAGAAGTTTAAGCTTTTGTAAATATTTTCAAAATATAAAAACACAAAAAGATTTTCTCTTCAAATTTGTTTTCACTTTTGNAAACTTCGAAAGGCTTTTATTCATGACGATGATTCCGATGACGACGAGGAGAGAATAGTACCGTTCTGCGTTTTTCCTCAAATTGCACCTATCTGTCCTCCCGTAAGACCCGAGGACTCTCTAACAATGAGGGACGAGCCTCTCGACACTACTCCGGCAACGGAATCGGACGAAATCAATAAGTCTAGTGTGGAGAACCTTGTCCCAATCCAAAGTGAATCCGGGGAAACTTCTAACGGTGATGGTGAAACCTTTGAAAATGATCGTCGTGATAATCTCGTTGATGCTAATGATAAGCCGTTTGATGATACTAACTTTGATTCGGAGGGAGATATTCGTTTTCTTGAAAGTATATTACTTGAAGAACCATTACCTCCTCTCCCCCCGAAGAACGGTGAATTTAATGATGAGTCCATCGATAATCATGATGAGATATGTTCCGAGTCTGACGAAGGTTACACTTCCTTGTCTTGTGGAGAAATCAAGTACGTTGAAGGAGAAATTTCCCCGTGTGGCAATCCCACCTCAATTTCTGAACCTAATATTCCCGACTTCTCTCCAGAAGAGATCGATGTTCTTTCAGTAATTGATGAAACCTCAAATGAATCAGATAACCTTGTTCTTGAAACTTTCAAAACAACTTTCACCAATCCTTTGTTTGATTTCGAACCAGATTTTAATACGATTTCAGACAATCCGCTCTTCGATATTCAGATTAAGGATAGTGACGAGTCTGTTACGGAACCCGAGGTTACAAACGTTCATCATATGGTTAATTCTCTTCACGACGAGTTTTTAACTTCCATCGACCCGACTCCATCAAGAATTGAAGAAGTTTCTGAGCCTACTAAGTTGTCATCGACTAAGGATTCATCATCTTTTACCGTGGTTGATACTTCATTATCGTTCCTTTCAGAAGATAAAATTTTTAAACCCGGGATATTATCTTGTAAGGATTCTTTTGGGCTCCAGCCCGACATCCTTGCTTCTTTTGTTACTATTGAAGAATCTCTTGATCAAAATTTGAAGAAGGATGATTTTAAGACTAAGGAGAAAGTTAAGCTTACTATGGAGGATCTCTTTGAATTAGACCTCGAGACCGTTGTTATGATTTTTCTTCCTTATCTTACCTATGCTGTTGTTTCACCCATCCGTCATTCCCCCGGGAGTGAGGATGTTGTTTTTGATCCCGGCATCGACACTTTTCGTGTTGTGTGTTTCATTTGCTCCCCCAAGGACAAGTAAATTCGGGGCGAGTCTAAGCTACACGACTCGTTACTAAACAAGCGCTTCGTGGGAGGCACCCCATGCTTATCCTTTTAATTTTATTATCTAATAAGTAACGCGAGGAGGGCGACCTCTTCCAATCTTGTGTTTGCTTGGTTGTTTGTGTTTGTGCAGGATTTCCCCAATTCATGATGACTCTCGTGCTCGTGGATCGTCTCATCTCCACTCGAGTCCCATGTCTTGCTGCTTGCTTGGAAATCCTATATCCAAATCTTATCGACTAATGGTATCTTTGGCATACTTAATAAACGGCCTTAGATTTATTGTTAGGATTACCCTTACCTTTGAAACATTGAGGACAATGTTTATCTTTAGTCCTGGGGGGGGGGGGTGAATCTTCGATTTGATTGACCTAGCACTTTCATCTTTGTCGTTTACTTACGCAACCCCGTTTTTCCTAAAAAATCCACAAAAATTGAAAAATTTTGAAAAATTCCAAAAAAAAATGAAAAAAAAAAATTAAAAATTATGCAAAAATAGAATAAAAGTTTTGACACCGTGTTTTGACTTTCCTACTAGGTAAGAGTGAGAATAAAAATTTTGACTTGATCCGGGCGTGTTGAGCCCTAGCTTGTCTCCCTTAACCAAAATAATCTTTAAAAATGATTATGGCTAAGCATTCGCGGATCTCATTATTTGAGATTTTAAATTTGCGGAGAACGAGAAGTGATAGAGTTTCTTTAGAAGTTAGATGCTAAGAATAGAGTAGTTGGATCTCTTTAAGGCTCATCGAAGGTACTCATGTATTTTTGTTCCCACAAAATTGCTTCACCCCATATCTGTGCAAAATAATTAAAGATGTTAGGTTTAGCCGATGAGTAGTTCTTTATCTTCTTGAGAGAATCTTTGCTTGAGAAATTGGGTACACATCATGGATACACGCTAGTTGAGTTGTATTGTATATCGTTGTATAAGCGTAGTACGCATGTGGTTTCGGAGCTACCCTAAAGCCTGTAGTTATGTATGAGCTAAGGTGCTTTAAGACTTCGGATTGAGATCGGACCTTGGATCCTAGATTCCAACCCTAGCAGTTGGCGGTAGGTCTTGGACTGAAACCGTGAAGGTTCGGAGTCGAGAAGTTACTAAGGCAAGAAAAAGAAAGAAAAAAGAAAAAAAAATGAGAAAAGAAAAAGAAAAGAAAGAATAAGGATGTATGTTGAAGATTTATGGATATCGAGCTTCAAGTGTCTAGTGTAAGGTTGGTCGTGCATACGTTACATGTGGATGATCCTAGATTGGACGCATGAGATGCACGTCAACTTATGTCTATGTATTCCAAAGTCTTTGTATGTATCCAATATCCTTGATGTGGACCACATTTCTCTTGCAAACCTTCTTAAAAGAAGATCGATAACTACTTAGCGTATGAATTTGGTATCTTTATCGGACTAAAAAAATATGAAACGAGATGCTTATGAAGAAATTCATTTCTCTCACAAAAATAAAATAATGAGATACAAAAATAGGAAAATGGGAGCAAGAGGTACACGAGTAACTTCCATGGGTAGCGTTGGCATCTAATTTGTAATAAAACAATGATCCGTTTTTACGCTTAGTTTGGGAGCTTGTGAAAAATCAGGGACGATGAATTTTATCCAATCGGTCACTTTTCTATGAATCGTGTTCTTACTCTATGACCCTTAATCGTTATTGAAAGATAATGAAAGTCAAGCACACCGTCATAAGCTAAAGTAGTGTAATATATAATGTACATAGTCAAAAAATGGAAAGTCGGGGCGTTTTAGGAAATAAATGGTTTCGTATCTCCTTTGAACGTTTTGCTACTTTTCAAAGTTAGTAAAGAAAGGTGTGAAATTTTTTTTTTAAAGCGTGACGTGATTACTAAGGTCGAAACAATTTTTAAAGGCAATATTGGTTGAACATATATAAGGCTTGTGGGTGTAGTGTTGTTACTAACATACTATGGCAAAGGCGACATAGGCAATTGTACATGACCAGAACGCCGAGCAAGACACCAATGACTGCTCAAATCCTTCACCTAAGCATGATTCACAACTAAAGGGTAGGATAAGACATTGGATGCACAATAATGGTGTAAAAAGAAAAGCAAAACAAATAGTCTTAGCCTATAACCGAGTTGCTACCACTTGCCGTTCATCCAAAGTTCAAGCTTCAAAACACAAAAATTGGATCATGTAACAAGTGTGTGCCATTAGCGGACGTCATGATGGGCACCACACTTGGTCTTCATGTTGGTGATTAAGAACCAACAATTTCATTCTTCATATATGACCGAAGTGGCCTCTTCGATACTAATTCTTTCAAAGCTCATATTACGGTGCTATACAAGGTTGCACCAAAGATAACATATCTACATATGGAATTTCACTTTTTTTGTAACGATAACAAGAAATAAATATATCCTCCCACTTGAGAAAAACTATACATGTACAATAGTGGGTTTCTCATGATTTTCAAAGATTTGTCTTCAACGTAGGTGTGATTCTTGAATCTCTTGACTTGAACCTCAAACTAGAACAAGTGGCAACTTCCCAACCATAAACCAAGACTACGCGGTAGGCTAAGGTGTATAGGTGTATCGAAACAATAATGTGGGAAAGAAACGAAAGGATAGGCTCAAAAGGGTGTATCTAGGGGTATCTTGCACTAAAGGTGAGTGCAACAAAAGGGTTTAACACGGGCATCGAATAGTCAATGCGACTAATCGATAAACACACACATATAGGTTATTTGGGTGATAATCCTAAAATATTGCCTTCTTAAAAAGTTTCTTCCAAATGTATTAAGAAATCTCAATACACTACTCGTCTATGGTTTCAAAATGATGTAAAGGCCAAGTTCTAATGTTTACAAACTACCGGCACACTCATAATTTAGGTGGATTTAGGGTAAAACAGGGGAAACTGAAATAGGCTAAACCTCACCATGGTATTAAGGGTTAATATGCTCGGCTAAGGTCTATTCTAGTTAGGTTCGGAAAAACATGTCAAAAGGTTTAAAGTGGCATAATTTTTCAAATAAACTAGAAAAATGGGGCAACATAAAGTTCAAGTAATAATTCTACTCCCGTCCCCCCACTTGAGTTGTACAAAGTCCCTTTTGTACATAAAATTAATATAAAGAGGAAAAAGTAGAATTGGAACGAGAACTTCCCTAAAATTTGCTCTTGAGAATGATAAAAGGATCATGTTGGAAAACGTGCCTTCTCTTCGCCTAATGAGCAAACTTCAAATCCCTGAAATCACACAACTACCAAAAGCATAAAACCTAAAAAAGAAAAATAAAAATAAAAACCTAACTCACTTTCGTAGGAATCACGGTTGCATTTAGCGTATGCAACAAGCCTTTTAAACCACTTGGTATCCCAAATGGACGAGTGAAGTCTCGTGAGGGTTTACAGGGAACACACCCACAAAGTTCATTTAAAAACTAATACAAGTTTAAATAAGGATTTGTAAAAATAATTATTTAGAAAGGAGCTACGGCGTAGCTGAAATGGGTTGCTACGCCGTAGTTGCTAAAAATCTCCAGAATGACACCTGGGGGTTGCTACAGCATAGTAATGTTAGGAGCTACGCCGTAGCTAAGTCATGGGGGATTTTTCTTGGTGCAAAAGTCCAAAAATTTGTTCCCCAACGCAAAGCTTCCTCTAGGACCTGCAAATTATTAAAACAAAACATACCAAACCAATCAAAATAAAAGAAAATGAAAGGAAAAGGATAATTCAGGTTGTCTCCCGAAAGAGCACTTTTGTTTATTATCAAGTCTTTAAGTTAGACTCAATGCCATGGTTAGTAGTGTTCATTGGTCATTTCATGTATGCTAGTATGCTTGCGTTCTAGCATATCAATGACCCGCTCATCCCTTTTGTAAGCATCACCAAGATCCAAACATCCCTTGTAAAAATCTTTAATCTTTTGATAAGGATAGTTGTATCCATTCTCTTTATCCTTATTGCTAATGTCAAGGAGGGGCTTGGCTCTACTTAACTACTTTCTATTCCAATGTTTAAAGTTTTCTACCATCCCTTGGCATTTTAAAAATAGTAACATCATTTTCATTAGAAAGCCACACTACTCCATTGATAGTATCTACCTCAATCCCTGATAAGTCTTGGAATGGTTTTCCTAGAATTATTTCTTCTAATCCGCATTCCACAAATTCAGTTATGTCATTAAAGATCATAAAATCGACCAAAAAGGTGTAGGTACCCACAAATACACTAACGTTTTTGACTTCACCGAGAAAGTTATTTCCTAGATATTCAAGCTACTTTTTAAATATCTTATTATAACTTCTTTTAGACATAAGGTTAATGGGGGAGAAAATATTAATGAAAGGATGAAAATCGACAAACCCTATCTTGCATGTGAGTTACAACGTGTAAGGATTGGAATGGTGTAGTCTAATTCCTGCTTCGTGGAAACTAGGCTGTATCGGCAAAGCTAAAGCATCTTCCTCGTCTAGTCTTGGTTGGACTACATCTACAGAGTTGATTTCATGATATCCTTCTCCAATATCCATTTCGATTCCATGACCACATTCTTCAAAATCAATGAAAATATCAAAGTTTTCAATGGGGGAGCTGTCATTGTTGTTAAGAGGAGTTTCTTGCATTTCATCTTCCTTGAAAAACTCCTCCAAGTCGAATTCGTCCTGGTCCTGCACATGATCAACAACACAAACACTACCCTTTTTGGGAGTAATTATTAATTTATTAGCGTTAAAAGTAATTTCCTCCCCTCCAACTTCTAAGGTTAAATTCTTACCGTACACATCAACCTTAGCATGTGCGGTGGCCAACATAGGTCTTCCTAATATTATTGGAATCTTATTATCTTTAATAATATTTAAAATGATAAAATCTACCGGAAAGATAAATTTATCAATTTTTACTAGACCATTCTCAACAACCCCCAATGGGGTCTGCATAGACTTATCGGCCATTTCAATGTCCATTTTAATAGATTTTAATTTCCCTACCCCTAGTCTTGTGAACATAGAATAAGGCATTATACTAATGCTAGCCCCTAAATCAGCCAAAGCATTACTAATATTTAAGTTACCTATTAAACATGGTAGAGTGAAGCTTCCCGGATCTTTCTCTTAGGTGGCAGCTCATTTCGGAGGATTGCCGAGCATCTTTCATTAAGCTTCACTGAGTTTACTCCATCCAGTTTATCTTTTGCTTCCAAAAATCCCTGCAAATGTTTAAGATTGTAAGTTTCGGTTTTGATCGCTTTAACAAGAGGTGCATTGATAGGAAGGGATTCCAATTCATTAAGCAATAATTGCTCCTTTTCGATCCTCAATTTAACTTTCTTGGAGAATGTCTTGGGTTCGATTTCATCAGTAGCCATTACTTTAGTTTCTTCAAGCGATGGTACCCCATTGGCATTAACGTCCCTTTTTAGACATTCCTTAATAATGTTGGTGCACTGCTCAACTTTTAATTCAAGATTTCTAATCCCAATGTCGTGAGCCTTAAGAGACGAAATTGTGCTTTCAACAAACTTTTTAAACATTTCCTCCTCTCGTTCCTGTCTCTTGATGGATTCTGCTATATACTTATGCACAGTTTCCTCCAAACTGTCACTTCTACTTCTGCCAACCAGGCTTTTTACTTCTTCACTTGGTCGGTTCCTCTCAGCATCATTTCTTTCCTTTCTTGCTCTTTCAAATTCTGCTGCGTACCCACCATCATTTTTTACTAAGGTCTTCATCACCTTGTGTTTGAAATTATCTCTGGGTCCATATCCAGTTTCCAAGTGCCATTTATGGACATGTTCAGCTGTTCTTTGTATAGGTTGGAAAGCTTTTTCGGAGTTAACCCAGGAATAGGTCTTTGTGAGTCAAGAATGTTGCGAGTATACTCATCAGTCCCTCTATAGAAGACGAAAACCTTCATTTGGTTATTGAGGTCATTCGATGGGCATCTATAAAGGAGTTCGTTGTACCGTTCCCATGCTTGGTAGAGCGTTTCTTCTTTAATCTGCACAAACCTGTATATTTCCCTTAAAGAGGTTGCTAGTTTAGTTGGTGGACAGAATCTTTGTATGAATGCTTTTCGCAAATTTTCTCATGTTGCCTTAGATTCGCGAGGGAGGCGATTAAACCATTTCCTTGCTTGACCGGTGAGGGATATAGGAAAAACTTTTTGCATAAGCTTATATGTGGAGACATTAGCACTTTCGTAAGTGCTCACAATGTACAAAACTTCCTCCACATGTTCTTGTGCGTCCTCCTCATCATTTTCTCCTGAAAACTGTCTATCTTGTACTTCCTCGATGATTTACCCTTTAATCTCGAACTTAACTGTTTTAGGTTCCGAAGTCACCCCTCTATCATATTCTTCATTGGTTCTATCCATGTATTGTTCCATTGTGAGGGCGTCAATGTTATTTCCTTCATTTACTTCCATATCTGAATCTAAATGTTCACAAAAAGAAAAAAAGATTATGAATAGAAATAGGAGTGTTATTTCTTTTTGTTCGGAACTGTCTCTCGGGATTATCATATGGTGTTGCTAAAAAAGGTTTAGCACTTCGAGTCTTGTATCCTGACATAGTAATAATAAGAAAAAGAAAACAAATAAAAATGTAAAACTTAAAAAAGTTCCTAATAGCTTCCCGGCAGCGGCGCCAAAAACTTGATGCAGGTTTTACCGAGCAGGTTTTAATATTTATAAAGTGTCTCGTTTACCTAAGGTCTACCTAATGCACTATCGGGCAGTGTACCCGGTCGTGTGAGGTGTAGCTAGATGGTAAAGCCGAGGTCGTCCCAAGAGCTATGTGTGTGGAGTCTATCTAAGTTTAGTGTCACGTATAAAAGAGGGTTTATGATTGTAGAGATTAATTGACTAAGAAATGTAAATAACAAAACAAGTAAATAAATGGAAGAGAATCAGTAAGGAGAAGTAGTGCTAACCTAATTACTACTCTTGTTATTATTTTAGTTTTCTATAAATGCATCCTATTATATCGTCTGGGGGTTATACTCATTCAGGATCAGAGGGTTAAATCACCTAAATCTGTCTTACACCTTGTCCTATTCCCGCCTATTGTAAAGACGAGAGTTCATCGGGTGGCGTGAACCTACGAAGATGCAAGAGACATTAAGTACCTCTACTAACATGGACAAGTCTAGCGGGATGCGGCATGGTCAGATCTTACACCCCATCTAGCTCCTTCAAGCGTATCGACTTGGTAGGTGGTCTTAGGGTTAATTCGCACATGTATGGTGATATTGCTATCACCAAGTCACATCCCCATCGGCTTGGGTCCTAGGGTTAATTCACCAAGCCTCCAAGGAACTACCAATGCTCAACACTACCAGAACTAGAGTGTCCTAAGACTCGCCATGAAAGTATACAAACAATAGACAATAGATGCATAGAGAACTAACTCATAACAATAACAATTTCATAATAAGGCTAACACCAAGAGGTGTTTAGCCACTCATATTCATAGTTGCAGCAAAACAATATTGAGTTATTACAAATGTAAACATGAATCAAATACAAGACAAAGGTATGAATAAACTTATGATTGGTATGTGAATCCTCCCTTGGAAATGACTTGTATGTGGCTAGAACTTCGTTCCTCCTGCTCCCTGAGTTTCTCCCAACTTCTGTGTGGTGAAAAGTGAATGAATAAACTCGGAATTAGAGCTGGTATTTATAGGCCCGACTTTGCTACGGCATAGCTGATTGAGTTGCTACGCCGTAGCCTTTGTAAATATTGACTGCGTCGTAGCTTGATCAAGTGCTACGGGCGTAGTTTCTTCTTTAGAGGCTTCTACAGCGTAGTTATTAGGGGAACTACGCCGTAACTTCTTCTTTGGCCACGTGAGTTCTTTACTGCCTCAATTTGGGGACTACGCCGTAGGTGGAGAGTTGCTACTCCGTAGGGCCCTTTAGTAGATCTCTACGCCGTAGTCATGGATTGAGCTACGCCGTAGTCTTCATAAGTCCTTGCTACGGCGTAGGTAGATGACACCTCTACGCCGTAGTTAGTGCAGAATCCGCATACTTCATGTATTTTCACTTTAGTCCTTCCAATTCCGCGTTTCTTCGTTCCTATACTCATCTTTGCCCTGAAAACAGAATATAAACAAATAAGAGTATATATCCCAACATATGAATTCAAAAGATAAGTATTTAAGGGGGAAATTAACACTTAAATCATTGACTTATTTGATGTTATCAACGTCCTTTTCTAGAAGTTTAGTTAATGGTCGAGCAATTTTTGAGAAATCTTTAATGAATCGTCGATAGAATCCTGCATGTCCTAAAAAGCTTCTAATGCCTTTCACATTAGTAGGAGGTGGAAGTTTTGAGATTATGTTAATTTTTGCTTTGTCAACTTCAAGTCCTGCTCCTGACACTTAATGTCCGAGCACAATCCCTTCTTTGACCATGAAGTGGCATTTTTCCCAATTAAGCACAAGATTTGCGTCTTTGCAACGTTGAAGCATTTTATCTAAACTACCTAGGCATTTATCGAAAGAATTTACAAATACTAAAAAATCATCCATGAAAACTTCCACGGATTCTTCAATCATATCCATTTGATCCATTTGATCGATTGGTATTTGGAAATAACTGGAAAATCCATCTAGAAAACAGAAATATTCATTTCCCGCTAGTCTTTCTAACATTTGGTCCATGAATGGGGGAGGAAAATGATCTATTGCGGTAGCTTCATTTAGTTTTCTATAGTCAATACATACGCGCCAACCAGTGACAGTTCTAGTTGTGACAAGTTCGTCATTTTCATTTGTTACTACTGTTATACCACCTTTCTTAGGTACACAATGAATAGGACTTACCCATTGGCTATCTGCTATAGGGTAGATAATTCCTGAGTCAAGGAGTTTGACAACTTCCTTCTTGACAACTTCTTTCATATTTGGATTGAGTCTTCTTTGCTTTTGAACTACTGGTTTCTTATCATTCATTAACTGAATTTTGTATTTACAGTAAGACGGACAAATTCCAGGTATGTCACTTGTTTTCCAAGCAAAGACTCTTTTGTGGTTTTTGAGAATGGAAATCAATATTACTTTCTTTCTATCAGAGAGTTTAGATGAAATTATGACTGGAAGTAATGATTCTCCTTCCAAGAAAGCATATTCCAAATGGTCTGGTAATGGTTTGAGAATGAGATCAGTAGGTGGTTCTTCAATAGAGTTTCTAACTTTATGTTCAGTGTCAGAGATTATTTTCTCAAATGATGGTTCTTCTTCATTATTATCCTCGTCATCGGAACTTTCATTTTTATCTTCGACAGTCATAGCCATGAATTGATCATATTCAGCCATAACTTCGTCTTCAAGAATTGTTCCATCGACTGAGTAGAGTAATTGATTAAATTCATTTAACAGTTCATCGAAATCTTCCTCAAGAATTTCATTGATAACATCAATTCGAAAGTATGTATCATCATTAGAATAAGAGTGTTTCATAGCCTTATCTATGGAGAAAATCATTCTTTCTTTGCCAATTCCTAAATTGAGTTTTTTCTGTTTTACTCGAATTATTGCATCGGCTGTATGGAGAAAAGGTCTTCCTAAAGATTAGGGGTACTTTGCTATCTTCTTCCATTTCAAGGATAACGAAATCAACCAGAAAGGTGAATTTTCCAACTTCAACTAACATGTTTTTAGCGATTCCAACAGGATATTGGAAAGATCGGTCAGCTAACCTTACACTCATCTTAGTAGGTTTAAGCGTTTCAATGGATAATTTAGCATAGAGAGAATATGGCATCAAATTAATGATAGCACCAAAATCGGCTAAAGCATTGCATGAAAATGTTTTACTGAAAGTACAAGGAATTAGGAAACTTCCTGGGTCTCCGAGTTTTTGTAGAATTTTGTTCTGAACAATAGCTGAACATTAAGGAAAGTTGCTGAAATTTGTTCGAGCTTACTTTTGTTACTAACAAGTTCTTTAAGAAATTTCCCATAGTTTGGCATTCCGGCTAAAACATCAACAAGAGAAACATTAATTCGAACAGCTCGAATTATGTCAAGAAATTTTCCGTACTGGGCTTCCATTTTTTATTTTCTTAAGCGTTAAGGGTATGGAATTCTTGGTTTGTAGGGTCTAGGTACCGGTATTTCAGGAGTTATCGTTTCCTTTCTAGGAACAAGTTCATCCTCTTCTTCATCATCAGTGAAAACTTCAAACGGTTGTTGAGTTTGACTAGGATCATGTGGTGGATCATAAGAAGTACCATTTCTTGTGGTAATAGCATTCACATGCTCATGTCGAGCTTGTGGTGGTTGATAAGGTTTGTTTTGATTATTCTTAGGATTTGGTTGATTGTTACTAGGAAGAGATCAAGAAGCTCGACCTGATTGCTTTTTAGCAAATCTGTCGAATTTGGCTTCCAAATTTTGAATTGAGGCTTGATGATTTCGAGTAGAGGACTCAAGTTTGTCTTTTAGGTCCATGAATGTGTCTTTCACAAAAAGGTTTGTAGATTTTTGTGCTTTAATAAAATCATCCAATTGTGTTTGAACGTCTGGTTTTTCATCAGTGTTTGTTCGTTTGAAAGGTTCTCGATTATATTCGTTTTTTGTACTAGGTCTCCATCGTTCACGATCACGATCACGATAGTTCTCGTAGTAACGGGTACGTCTAAATGTGTTCATAAATTTAGCTTCTTCTTCATGTGACATAGGTGTGTCATCATCACTGCAATTTGCGGTCGCATGGTTTCCGCCACAATGATTACAACTTTCACGTTGTTCTTTTATTTCTTTGTATTGAGCATCCATTTTAATTGCCATGGCATCCATTCTTGCCATAATTTTGTCAGTATCAGAATTACAACTACCTTCATCAGCGAAAGCAACAGTTTTACAAAGAGAGGTTTTTGGTTTTTGTTCTTTAGCCCAATCGAGTTTAAGCAAGACTTTGTCTTCAAGCAGTTGATACGTTTGATTTGGCGTTTTATAGAGAAATATACCACCGGCTGCAGTGTTTAAAGCTTCTTGAGTTATTTCATCAAGACCGTGATAAAAGATTTTGATTATATTGCCTTTTGTCAAACCGTGTCCAGGACAGTTTCTTAGCAGTTCTTTCATTCGAAGCCAAACTTCGGTGAGATTTTCATGTTCATGTTGTGAGAATCCTCGGATTTCTCCGAGAAGTTTATCGAATAGAGCTGGTGGAAAAAATCTACTAACGAAAGCAGTACGAAGTTCGTCCCATGATTCAATGGTTCCTTCATCGAGTTCGTCAAGCCACGTTTTAGCTTCTCCCGTTAAAGATAGAGGAAACATCATGAGTCTTGCCGCTTCTGTTTCGGTAGCTCCGTATTTGAACATATCGCATACGCTTTGAAATTCATGAATGTGTTTGTGAGGATCAGTTTTAATTAGACCATCAAATTGGTTTCCTTTGATGATGAGGCGAAAAGTGTTACGCTTTTAGGGGGTCATTTAAGCCCTAATCCATAATTATTTGATCAAATATTGCCTTAAATCGTTCCTTTTGTCATTTTAGGTACTTTGGGGAGGAAATTTGGAAAAGGAAGCATTTTGGACGTTTTTGGAGCATAAAAGTGAAGAAAACGACAAAGTCTCAAAACCAAGCTGAAAATGGTACCTGACGGCGTCACTCTTTAAGAGGTGACGGTGTCACACTTTGACAAAAAGGTGGATGATTTTTACACTAGATGCCCCAGAAAGATTTTGGAAGAATTACACGTGACGGCGTCACGTGTAAATGGGAGTAGGCCGTCACGTTATAGCTCAAAGGGAGGCGGCCCAGAGACATTTAAAGGGAGACGGCGTCAAGAGTAGATCTGAGCAATCCGAGAGAGTTTTGGCGGCAAGGTGACGGCGTCACACTCTAAAACGTGACGCCGTCAGATTGTAAAATCTATATATATTTTTCTAATTTTCATTCAGTAAGTGTGCAACTTTTGGGAGAAATTTAGGGATAAACCCTAGTTCGTAAAACACTGTATTTTCAGGGGTTTTTCACCCTTGAGACCTTGATGTTCAATTAAAGATAAGTCTCCTTTCAAATCAATCAATATGTCTATGTATTGTTTGATTATATCTTATGCTTGTCTTTACTTTAACATGCTAGGCTAGGTTTTTCTTGTGTTTGCTTGGATCTAATGAAACCTAGCTATTGATTACATGTTGTTGGTTTGTTTGTGATTGTTGTGGGTGGGTGAAGTCGATGTTAGGCTTAAGAAAACTGGCTATCCTCCTATACGGTAACTTGCTTGAATGTCTTAAGAAACATGAATCGGATGTGTACTACGATTATATGGTTGTATTTAATGCATAAGCGAATTCTTGTGATCCCATGTTAGGAGCTTTTAGTCGGCTTGACATAGGAGTGAAGTAGGAGCTTATAGAGTTAGGAAAGATCGTAAACGGCCCTACGAATGGTTTAAAGGAATACAACCCGTCATCCACACAATTACAACAAACCAATCAACCGGTAAAAGATAGCGAGGGAGTAAGGAAATCTAAGTAAACACATTTTTCTCTCATATAAGTTTCACAACAATTTACTTTTTCTTGTTATTTTATTTTATTTGCATAAGTAGTTATTTGGGTTAGTTGACTAGCAACTAGTTCCGCCCACTCTTCCAAATACCCGAGATTTTACTTGCTTTTATAAAATATAAAAAAATACAAAAAGAATCATCCCTCAACCCTTAGACCTAAATTAGAGTAGTTTTCAATCCCAACGACACTATTCCCCAAGAGAACGATCAATCCCCCGGTACTTGCCACTTCACTATACTACATCGGTCAGGTACACTGCCTGGTGGGGGTTGTAAGCTTCTCAAGATCCCTTGAGAGGTAAAACCTAATTGCGTAGGCGCAATCCCGCGCATCAAGTTTTTGGCGCCGCTGCCGGGAAATAGTTATTGTTTAGGTTGAATTTTATTTTTATTTAGGTCTACTCATTAGATTCGTTTCTAGTGAGATTTATATTTTATTTTTATAGGTTTTCTTTAGTCTATCTTTTCTTCGTGCCCTTTGTTCGTAAAAAAAATTTCATTTGTCACCATGGCGGATGAAATTCCATTTAGATCATTGACAATGGAGGAACAATTATATTTCACTAATAGATTTGCTTCTTATCATTCCAATGAATTTTTGTGTGATCTTAGTGATATCCAAGAGGAGTTGGGGGTAAAGTTAGATGGGTTTGATGAATTCTATGCATGTGTAATTTCTATTAGACGATCATTATCAGGATCAATTCCTTTTAGTGAGACCCTTTGAAAAAATTTTGAGGAAAGCTTCCTAACCGTGACCCATAAGTTGAATGAATTGATGGTTTTGTATGAGGATATAGATGATCTAGACACGAGGAAGGATGAGGAAAATAATGCAAGCCCACAGAGTACCCCATAAGTCCTACCATCATTTGAGGCATACACACCACCCGTGACTTACCCGGAAGAAGTAGATGAGACTATAGGAACCCCAATAGAGGTAGAGCCCTTGGACCAAACACAACAAGAAGAAATAAGTTTGAATACTTGTAGTCATAACCTTTCTTTTAGTTCTATGGAAGTTCCTAGTTTTGATGAACCGAAGCCTCAACCAAAACCGTTACCTAATCTTCCATCCTTGGATGAAAATTTAGGAATTGAAATAGGTCCCGATCCACCCATCAAACCATATAGTACGGGTAGTTTTACGATGAAGGTAGTAGACTCTAAGCCATGTGGAACGGAAGCCAATATAGGAGTGAACCATGACCTTACATACTTACATCACCCATTCATGATTGATCACAAGAAGCATTATGGGTTTAAACCGGGTTTATTAGGTCAAGATGGATTCCCAGCTAGGAGTGTCTCGAAATTGATAGAAGATGATCCCTTTCTAGGAGAAAATTTCAATTCACCCATTGACCCAATTGAACTAGGTAAGGTTATGATGAAAGGAGTACAACCCTTTGAGCATACAATTCATCCCCCACTCTTTTCTCACGTGGCATATTCCTATCAAGTTGGTGTGTATCGCTACTATCACCCGCACTTGATCCTAAGTGTAGGGAAAACCTCCCTTATCTCCGCTAAATAAGGGTAGAGTCAGGCTCGTGACTCAAACAAAAACAAGCGCTTCTTGGGAGGCAACCCAAGCTTTATCTATTTTGTTTGTTTGTTTATTTGATTTTATTTGTTTCCGTATGTATGTTTTATTTTTATCTCTAATAATTCATGTTTCAAATTAAATTATGAAAATGCTTTATATCCATCCCAACATCTTTTCTCACGTGGCATAAATTTACACAGGATGATTGTATAAACTGCCAACAATATCATTAAACCAAAACCCGCACCTTGAACCTAAAAAGAATGTAAGGAGAAATCCTATCAGCCCAATATCTTTCCGCTAATATAAGAGTAAATGACCTTAAGATCAGGAGCCAGTAGACTCATACATTAACAAAAAACAATGACGCTTCTTAGAGAGAGACATCATCCAAGACATTTAATACTAATTTCTAAAGTTTTGTTTGATTAATAGTAGGAATGAATTTTAAATTTGATTATCCAGAAAATAATTGAAATAATGTATTTTATATATTATAATCTTTCTACAATTTTAATTTTTCAAATGATATTCTAAAATTTTATGATATAATCTTTTTTTATTTTATCGTTTTATTTTGTTCATTATAACTACTACAATATAGGAAATTATTTTGTAGAACTATTTTTCAGCAAAAGAAAAGATAGTATGAGCGAAGGCTGTAGCTCGACAATAGTTTTACTAAGAACGTAATTTTGGACCTAATAGTAAGGAAATAATACAAGCACGAACAAATCATCATAGGGGCTTAATGTGGAGGGTATCCCATACATGGTTTGCTTATAGAGATCAAATAGCTTGTAATGTTCTCAGAGTCATAATAAAAGTCACCTCCACTCCAGCAACACAGCTACAAAGAAGACAGAATACGAGAAGAAGGGACACGATATATATTCATGTATATGACAATCGACTACAAATAAGCAGCCTGAAATAGCTATTGAGCTACAACCACAAATACATAGTATTCTTGTCACCAATGAGA